>JBCAUI010539105.1:0-10907 GCA_038406195.1 Haplosyllis anthogorgicola
TTATGTAGAATAAGTTAAAGATACATGTGGAAGGATACATTCTTGGGATCTTCATAATTTAGTAATTTTATGGATTTCCATGTTTTGAACTATACAGTTGTGACAGGTAAGTATACCAGTAAATAGACCACAAAATTAGTACAAAACTATTGGTTAAATAAAATAAATATGCCCGAGATACTTCCATCTTCCCCATAAGGTATTTAGGAAATGTTTATTTGTGTCGCAACGGTTCCATCAATGTTAGTATTTTTTCTCGAAAAGTGTGCACAAATCAAAACAAAATGCAGCTCACCTGGATTATCCAGCATGTAATCGTAGTCATTTCTTTGCTCTTCATCTTTAAGTACCTAAACATGAAAAGATTTTACAGAAAGAAAGAACTTGTCTTGGTACTGGTACGTGACCACTTCGGATTAGTGATGTTAGTCTCATCGCAGGACATAACCATGTGAGGAAAACATGATCTTGAGCGGTCCCCGGCCCTTGCACAGGTAAAATCAGTTTGTTGTAAATTTATAAAATGTAGAGAAAGGTTCAGCGACTAGTATTCAACAGTCTGAGATTTATTCACTGTACAAGACTTCGTGGAAAATATTGTACATTTGTCATAAATGAAAGAAACACAACGAAATAAAACTATAAAGTATAATGGCAATCTGTAACGTAATTTTTGTTATTGATTGTTTAAAATCCGATCTACCTCATAAGCGTTTGCAATCTTTTGAAACATCTCTGCCGCTGCTTCCTTGTCCTCCTGTGTAAAGATAAATTAATTGTTTATGTTTCTTGCGTACTCTTCACATATTCGAAATTTCAATCTGAGAATAATTGTGCACATTGGCAAATGTTGTTTACAAATAATACCCGTAAAATGGAAGTATTTATCTCAGAAAATAATCGAATTTGGAGTACAGTATTTGGACGGAAGGACAAGAATTACTGTGGACGAGGTGGTTGCAGCTGTGTTTGGAAATGGAGAGTGCAGGCTGTCTTTGTTTAATTTTTAGCTATTTATTTTTAATTATTGTCTGCACATGTACTTACTTTTTTTCGATGCATATCGGGATGCCATTTTCTTGCAAGTTTGCGATACGCCTTTGTAATTTCACTCTGCAAGAACAAAGCGATGTGTACAGAATTCAGAATACTCTAAAATTTTCACATGAGAATGTCTTTATCTTATATTCCTGAAATACTGTAGTTTGCATTTTTATTCTAATGAACTTCACAAATATTACTTGTATATTTAAATATCCTTAAAAAACGACAACACATTGTAATATTGGTAAAATTTTTGCAACGTTACCTTGGTAGAATCTCTTGTGACGCCAAGCACTAAAATTAAAAGTATGGATGGACAAAGATTAGGCACCTAATACACGAATGTACACTCGTCCCCGCTTATATCGATATTTTTGGCGCGGAAAAAATATCGATATAAGCGGGATATCGATATAAGCGGAATCGATATAAGCGGGGAAAATTGGTCAAAATATCGATATATGAGATATGAGCCTGGATCGGCTGACGGACATGATGACCCCCCCCCATATTTAACACATTTTGAGCCTAAATCGGCTGGCCAATTTTAAACAAATCAACAGGCTGGGTGCCTCCCCCCCCCAAACAGGCTGGGTGCCCCCCTCATATGGGAAATCCTGGATCTGCCCTGGTGCTGGTTAAAGGGGGGGTGCCCAGCCTGTAAATTATTATAAAATCGGCCGGCCGATTTAAACAAATCAGCCAAATATCGGCCGGCCAATTTTCTTCTTTTTCATGCACTTGGGCAAAAATAAGGGTTACAGTTACATTGTTTGATGTTGAGATTAGACTCAAAATGTGTTAAATACAGTTACAGTTACAGTTACAAAGATCCGCCAATGCATTTGTTTGGAAATTATTATAAAATCGGCCGGCCAATTTAAACAAATCAGCCAAATATTGGCCAGCCGATTTTCTTCTTTTTCATGCACTTGGGCAAAAATAAGGGTTACAGTTACAGTTACATCATTTGATGTTGAGATTAGACTCAAAATGTGTTAAATACAGTTACAGTTACAATAGCATGTTTTCATTTGATGTTGAGATAAGACTCAAAATGTGTTACAGTACAAACATTGGCCGCACGTCACCTGTGATAAGAAGATGAAATAATGATTAAGGGTGTTTCTATTGTGTTGGAAATATCGATATAAGCGGGGAAATCGACATAGGAATATCGATATAAGCGGAACAATTAACATTGGGGTCAATGGAAGAAATTTGGCGCAGAAAAAATATCAATATAAGCGGGATATCGATATAAGCGATATCGATATAAGCGGGGAGGAGTGTATTGGTATCGTTATCAGCTTCGCAGCAAAGACCCCACATTCAAATTTCTTTTTGTTTTTTTCGAGTGCCGCACTTTAAATCATTCCAGTAATGCCACCTGCAGTTCAAAACGGGGGTATTAGTATCCCCATAAAATGGTTGCGCGCTGGTCCAAGATAAGGGACTGCGACGGTCGCCGCCAAAAACTTTTATGAAAAAAGTGTAATTCAAGTCATTAAAATTGAACAGCCTCACTTCCCTGCTGTTTCATAAGGGAGTGTTCTGTCAATTTAAGCCGTACTTGTAAATACTTATATCCAGCAGCAATGGCAAAACGACACGAGAATTAGATACGTCAGTGAGAGTATTGAATTAAGATAAATCACACAGAAGCTGAGGTGTAATAGCTGCAGCAACACCTCTACATTAGACGGCACTAGCGGTGTCAACATCAAAGGGTGCTCAGCTCGAGCTGGCTCCTTAATGCCCACTGCTCCAACTAAATGAATGAAAGGGGCCAGAAATGGATTCCTCCGATTTTAGCCGGGATTCTGGGGTTTTGTTGCTGAAAGTACACTTTTTCCGTTTTTTCATCTGTTGTTAAATCTTGTGTATACCATCATTTACCTTTATACAGTGAGTAAAATTGATCGAGTTGCCCCCCCCCCCTTTTAACGAGGACCATTTCCATCTCGCAGACTAAAGATCTATGATTAAACATTTCATGCAAATGCTGTTATTATTTGTTGAAACTATAACGCTTTGTTTCTCAATGACTTCGTGACATCAGACGAGAATAATGAGCTAATTTCTTGCCCAAATTAGACATCTTCCTGTATATTTCATAGATCTGAATTGTCTTGTTTGACAGAACGTTATTGAAATATTTATCGTGGTTCTCTTTTAGAAGAACAGTTCATGCCCAAATGTTTGTTGCATGTACCTCATGGTAAGGACTCAACTTGCGAACCAGGTACCGCTAAAGTGGCAAAGCCTAATCAGATCCTAGGCTGTCACAGAAGTTGGTCAACCGCGCCCTCGCTTAGTACCTGGATACAGTGGACGGTCAACGTTCAAAAGAAGATGAAAGCAGGTTTCCAAATTTTCGGACGCTCGTGCTACTAAAGTGACGTTCGCTACTAAACAAAAGTTGTCGAGTGGGTTTGACACCCCTAGTCGGTAAGTAATCACAAGTACTACTCTGAGAAATTAAGACTCTCGTTTTGGTGATAGTGTTAATTAAATTGCGGGGGGAAACCGTACATGTTATTGTAAGAGATTAACCAAGGCGTTGATTATATCATGCAATGCTGGAGATTTCCTGTGCAGCAAATTCTGTTTTTGTAACAGTCTGCTGTTGGATTAGACTCGATAGGAACACCTGTAAGTGGCAAACGATGACCGTGTGCGAGAAACCTGTTAAAATAATCGTGGCATCTGAAACCCTTGAGATTAGCTTGGGGCTTTAAGGCAGAATCTCCCTTGTATTTTTGGGGTGCGAGTCCTCAAAATGAGAATGCAGGGTCTGTGCCAAAGATGACCACTCCATTGAGAAGGGTACCAATTTTACACCTTGGCATGGTGAGCCGTATGATTTGGGTGAAGCAAGTAACTTGTCCAACGTCATGCAATGTCTACATACGGATGTATGAAAGGGTTACCAAAAGAGTAAAACGAAGTGATAGTTTTCCAAAGCATACACTGTAGATTGATTTCTGACAAGTGACTTGGCCCTTAAATTCGCCCTAGGAACATCCACTGAATTTTACAGCAGCCCTCTTGGGACCGGCATGAATTGTCTAATTAGGCAGAAGCATGTCTTATTTGCACATAGAGTGGTTTCATGTTGTCATATTTCATTAAATGATGCCGGGTTCCATTACTTTCAACAGGAAGGTTTATTGTATTTTCCTTCGATGGCTCCATATTAGTGCTACGTTGCATAATTGGAAGGGCGACGGCATGGTGGAATTGATTAAAAACTGCTTTTACTCGCGAAGTAAATAAGTGTTGAAACAATAATATTGATTTCAAATTCTATCTGACGTAAAAAGTGAGGAGGACCCTTACAATGTCATGATGGCAGGGTTCCCACCACTCCTGGAAAACCTGGAAAAGTGACACTAGGTTTTCCAGTCCTGGAAAAGTACCGGAATTTGCACTTTTTCATTAAAAATCCTGGAAAAATCATAGGTATCCTGGAAAAATTAAAGTACCATGGACAGTTATATACATTTTTCAATTTTACTAGTTGTGTAAAATAGGCAATGTAAGCATTTTACCCAAAGGTATTTGGAGGCCATGTTAATAAAAAAGAATATTGTACCTGGAATTTCACTTAAACATCCTGAAAAATCCTGGAAAAACACTGGAATTTTGTCAATGCCAGAAAGTGGGAACCCTGTGATGGGAATGGCACAAAATGCAATTGTTGGATCACAAATGTTAACATTTCTTATCGCCTCGAAATGCCATTGATGTTTGCGAACTGATAATGATAAGCGGTTCAACTAATTAAAGGTATTAAATTGCCCAGAGTGGTGACCTTGAGATTTGACCTTCTGACGTTAAGTTTCGCGAGACAAAAAGAGGCAAAGAACTGGCGAAAATCTGTACAGTTTGGGGTCTTTTCTCGCCTTACTGCTAGGATACTGGAGTTGGCTTGACATTAGTAAATGCAGACGGTAGAAATATTTAGTTTGCGTGCCACTAACTGTTGTTTCAATTCAACAGCACGTACATGTATGCGTGCAAGCACAAACCACAACAGTAAATATTGACATGCATGACTTTTGTCTTTATTGAAGGTCACTGAGTGCGAATAGGTCATGTTGGTGCTAAAAAGAAACAATCAGCGGCTTGAATAGGAAAACGTAAAATTTCTAAGGTCTGAAAAAATTGGCAGATCAGGGAAAGAATTCTGTAACAAATAATTGGTCAGTGAGAAACGAAGTTACAGCCTAAAACATATTCAAACAAGTGTAGTTTTCTAACAACAGTGGAACTTGTCTTAAGTGAAACTGAACTTTTCTCCCCAAAAAATGTCATTTAAACTAGTTTCAACAAATTTGTGTACAGTGAAAAGTCATAAAAAGACATGATGTCGTTTGAGGCAGGTGTTGTTCAAGACAAGTTATACTGTACGTGTACTATTGCAGGCCGCACATTTTAAAGTTTATGTCATTGTAAAACACATTTGGTTACATTCTGTAGTTTCAGTAACCATGTTGACTTAATGGAGAAGTCACATCTCATCTCCGTTAAGGTATGTATTTTTAGAGTCGCGCATTTAACACACTTATTGTACGCTCTGTGATATTATGCACCGACAGTGAAATTCTTACCACGCTTTTATAAAGTAAAAGGGAGAGAAAAAGTGCAGCCTTTCATTTCTTTGCTAATTATGTACGTTTAAAAAGGGGACGATGGTAATCTTCAGCACAGAATAATTATATTGCTATACGGGTGATGGCAATACTACATGGTATTAAAATGGAGAAGAGTCAAAATTTATCAAATAACCCCAATATTTCGTTCTATTGCAACGCAAATTAAGTTTAGTTTAACCACAGCACTGCCTTTGCTCTGTTTCTAGCTTGGACTACAATACAGTCGAACCTTTTTTGCGAGGACCCCCGTTTGCAAGGAGTCCATAATTTAACATTATTTAATGTAATTCACGGACACCATTCTATATGCGGTCCCCGGACACCAAGTTCAACTCAACTGACAGACATACACCCCTAAATATTAGCAGATATTTTTATGGTGAAATATCATTGTGTATGAAATCTAATATCTATGCCCGTACTTACATCTCACTTGTTATGAATATAAGTTGGATAAAATGAATGTAAACAAGTTTTGAATTTCTTTTGTTAAACATTAGTTATTATTTGTTTTTAATTACAATATTGGCATGTTTGGTGTATTTAATTCCAGGTTATCATCCTGTACAAAATAGCGTAGCGACAGCATGGTCAGCTCAAAAACCCCTTTTGCAAGGCCACCATGCCATTCCCAGACATCTGGGCCTAAAATTCCAAGTGTCCTTGCAAAAGGGGTCCGACTGTACTTAACTGACAACCCGGACTAACGATGGCTACAGTCAAAATAGTCTCATCAATTGCGTCATTCATTTCAGCCGTAAGTGGTGTACGGCCCTTAATAGGCAGTAAAGTCCTATTTCAGTGACACACTTGATCGAGATTCCCCAATGCTTTTTCCTTGATGAGCAAAATCCCGTCTAAATCTTGTGTGCGTACATGTATTTGTCGTCGTGGGTGGTTTTGTACCTATGATGTTGTTCATGAGGCATTTATTTACCTTTCGTAAAAGGCCAGACGGTTTTATCTGTTGGATTACATTGCACTGACTGAATGTTTTCAATGTTTCTATTTTAATTTTTTTTCTTCTTATTTTCATATTTTATAGGTTTTTTTTATATTGGAAAGATATTTCATATTGGGGGTGGGGCAAAACAAAAAATCCTTGTCTGTATATTTTACAGACAAGATTCAAATTTACAAAATGGACGTACAATTTTACCTTCAGTGTTGAAAAAGCAAAGCTAGCGGAAGATGGGAAGTAGACAGTTTACTCCAATCTTAGGTTATCTCCTCATTCAATTTTTGTAAACAGTTCATTATTTTTGAGCGGCAGTAAACAAACAAAGCTAACAAATCAAAGCATTCTGGCCTAAATGTGCTTCATAAGAGATCGTTCGTAGACATAATAAAATACAATATGTAGATATAAAAATATACGCACTTCTAGTCTAGACTCTCGATTAGATGAAATTAGGTTGGACATAGTCATGTTGCTCACTATGCAATAAATTTGGCATTTGTTCATTTCTGAGTTGACCAAGCTTTCAGGGAAAAGAGACAAGGGAATAGTCATATATTAGTATTTTTTCCGTAGTCGCCCCTTCGTTTAGCCGAGCGAAGAAAATCAGTAAAATTGCAATAGAGTTCGAAACTGTCTTGAGCAGCACCTGGCTTGAACGACATCCTGCCTTTTACGGCAAGTTGCTGCGAAATGAACAGTTAACATTTACGTTTATTTTAGCTGTCATGAACGGCATACCTGCCTTTTACGGCAATAAATTAGGGTGTCGCTCAGGACAGGCTCTATTGTACATTAATGACAAAGGGCAATGTACCAAAATTAGCATGTATATTTAGACTTTTAACACATTTGAAATGGACAAGAAGCCATTTCTTAAAAGTACATTTGTACGCATCGAGTTATTAATCCTCGGACTTCAACCTGGGATATGATCCAGTAATGTATACATACTCGGAAGGTCAATTTAACACCCAATCTCTGCATTACGAATGCTATTTGCTATGAAAGGTAAGACCAACCTACAAAGATGTAAACTCTACAGATATCTCAAACAGTGTCATAAAAGGTAACCGCTACCACTGAAGAAATCATTTCCGAAGGCTCACTGGGATAGCCTGTTAAACTAGCTAAACCTACAAGCGTTTTAATACGGGATTGCCTGGCCTATTGATGTGCTGGCTTTACTTGATATGAATACATGGTGCACCGTTTAGTCTGTATAAAGACCTTCGGTAAATGATGAGGGGGTCTTGTTTGCTAAATATTTTGGACAGTCTGTAGGTAAGACATGATCGGAATACATTATCTACGAAGATGCTGCTTGTAAAGCAAGAAAAATTGTCTGATGCTACAGAATAGATTCGCATCTGAATTTTCATGGCCGGATTTAGGCCTTGGGGCCATGATTATTGATTCTGATACCCAACAAAACCTGTTCTGAACAAATGCTTGTATTTTCAGATTACCCAGATACATAAAACCACAATACGTGCCGCAAACATGTGTTATTATTCATTCGCTTCACACGGGATCTCCACCATAAATGTAATGTGTTGAAATTTCCCTTGACCTTCACATGACCTTGACCAAGATTATAATTTTGACCAAATTTAGAAAGAATCATCGTATCAATGTAGTGACTTCAAATCTAACAGTGTATGATGTCTTTAGTTTGGATTTAACCCTTCTTGTGATGACACTGCGAACAGTCTTAGCACTACATATCGTTACTGTAAAAGTTGAGTCTACGGTGCCTGGAAGCAAGTAAACGACCAGTAAATGGAATTGATTCGGCCTTGGAATTCCCGAACAAGTGTGCGGACTCACCACCACTCACAGTCCTTATTCAATAAAGGGCGTACATACAATGTAAACCTAAAGAATGCAGACTGTGGACAATGTCATCATAATTATGTGGCCCTGCTTGGATGTTGACCAAATTTGTCGGCAGAATATTCTGCCCATGTTCGTTTAATTTGTTGTTATGGATCTACATCCATATCATGACCAAATCGGTGGATTGTAAGAGTGTAATATTTTTTTCTCAGAATTTAAATTTTGGTGTAAAATTATGCATCAGAAAATACTTAAAAGCAAAAATAATGGCGTAGCTTATACTACCATTTTGGAAACAGTGCAACTGTTTGGAGGAATTTTAACTTGCCTTCACATTGACTTACATTAAAAGTTGTACATAAAGCACGCTAATCGCAAGTTAAAACTCAAAATGTAGTAAAGTAGAAAAGTTACAGCTCTGTATTCCTCATGTTCAAGCTGTTTGTGATATTTAAAGAAACTGTAAATCTTTGCCTGAAGTTGAATTTTTAGGTCACCGAACCAAGAGATCGTCCTTTCAACTTTACCAACAAGTGACTGTGAGTAGACGGACGTGATTGAAAAGGTTACCGTGCGGACACTGTAGGCGGTGATATAATAGGAGGAGAACTGCCGAAGGGCAACTGTAAGATGGATCGGTGATGTTGATGATGCTTTATAATATTGAGTTTAGCCGAGGGCCCCATCGGTTGATGGCTTGATGCTCAGGAAATTGATCTATGACACACAACCTGGGCCAGAAACTCACTGGACACAAACTCAGAAAGGCATTTTAGTCGATCTAGTATTGACAATTCAGCGTTCACTGTAAAGGAACATTGACCCTTGGCGTAAAATATATTGGTCTGATCCTTAAAAACGATGTGATGTAAAGGTTATTTCAGTGTTCTTTTGGTAAGTGCAGTCTGTGACTTTGGTAAATACGAACATGCTACTTACTCGCTGCTTAAGTGGTAAGGCCCATATGACTTCCTGTGTAGAACACAGGGGTTAACTGCTGCTAAGTTGCGTGTGACTAACATCAGGGTGCTTGACACGTTCTATTACTAGGACATGTGAGCTGCCCCGCGGATTATGAGGCAGCTGTTCAAAAATAAGTTAAAAGAGCAATACAACCATGACATGAACTGGAAAAGGACAGTGGGACGTGAGATCTGACAACGTTCATCTGATAAAGGAAATGACAAAACCATGTGAATCATTCATTATCCAATGCATTACATGTCCAATGACAAAGAGCTAATAATAAACTGATGCTGTGACTCAGAGCGATCAGATGGCCAAACACTTACATCGGACCTTTTTCTGCGCAGGCAGCAAATGACCAGTAGCGATGTAAAATTTTTAGTGGTGTTGTTTTTCTACTATTACACTATTTGTGGCAAAAATGAGTTTTGTTATGGCAAGGTATTAAAACCATAATCTTGCCTGTTTGGACCGGTTTATGGTAAAACTGGACATATTTACAAGACATTGATGTGCTGTTGCGACAAAAGTTTCATGGATTTTCTGCAGTAAAAACGGATGTGTTGTAACTGTAGCATTTTCAGTATTATATGGGAAAGGCAATTGAGTATTTTACCCGTGCATCTGAAACTGTGTGCAAAATGCACGTTATCGCAAGTCAACTACGAACATGATCTGAGTACTTAACCTTTTGCCATACTGTACATTGTTACCCCAGCGGGCTTCAGTACTGTATATAATTGCATCAGGGAGGTGGTCTTAACTTTAATCTTCCTCTAATTTAAAATACACAGGTAATAAATTCAATATCTCCGGCCTACCCATGGTGGGACATCCATTATATCCGGCAAAATCCAGACACATCCAGAAGGGATTACCATAAAGAATGAACTGTACGTGCAAGTACATACATAATCACATCTTTATACATCATTCCAGTACCAAATAAAGCAAACGGTTTTTTACGGCAGGTTGTGAATGTATCGATGAATAATTCAGTATGACGATCTTCCTGATCATGCCGCATACTGTACATGAACATATTGGTCTCTGAGGTTCAGATACAGGTGCAGATCAATTCTCTTAAAGCCTGAGGTGAAAGAGCAGTGCAGAAACCAGGTTCGAGTGATCAGCTAAAATACAAATTAAGAGTATGTACTGTACACAACATAAACTACAATCATTAGGAGCCACTGGTACTCCAGTTATGAACTTGATATTACACTGCCACTGTATCTTCAGTACAGGAATCTGTCAACGTGCCGATTAGAGGCTAAACAATTTCAGATTCAGACGTCTTCATAAACTACATGGTCAAAAATTAGTGGGCGTGCAGCATTATGACGAGTGTGCGTTGTGTTTAGTGGCCCTGTTACTGTTTTCACAAGGCAGTGATGCCCCTTACTGGATGCATTTAGAAACATCAATGCCCTGTAAGG
>JBCAUI010539116.1:0-10906 GCA_038406195.1 Haplosyllis anthogorgicola
CAAAAATCATTCTTCCAAGCTGAAGATGACAGTGTGATACTGTCGAAAAGTACTTACTTGTAAAGTAAATCACTATCAGATCGACATGAATTCTTCTACTTATCAAAACAAAACGTCCGAGAGGAATCTATTTCATGTAGTTCATTATGTTCCGAAAGTTGCAAGGTTTCATTCTTAGACTCCACAGAAAAGGAAAGATCATCAGAGGACGTCTGGTTAAGACTCTTCTTTTAAGAACAATAGACCGTTTTGCCTAAGTCAAAGACACAGTATGGGATTACATTGACACAAAATGAAATTCTCTTCAGAAGCTTATCAGGCTTTTTAAATGACCGAATTTTATGATTTGCTTTGTCGCTTTTCGGTACTTGTCAGCTTGATAATGTTTCTAGACATGAGAACAGAGATTTGACCATGGCTCTTCTGTCAAAAAACAATAGAAATAGAAAAAGCACAGTTGATTTTCTGTTTTCAGAGGGTGAAATTCCAATCATTTTGGGACAATAGCGCATCAAAACACAGTGTGAAATTCTTTTATTCGTTTTTTTCTTCCCTGCTTTTCCAAAAGGATAGGAATTTCACGAGTTGTTGCATATCTAAATGACAATTCCTGGACGAAAGAAAATATTTCAGTCGATATTCATGTGAAACTGTTTTGGATTATAAATTTACACGACAGTTTTGATCATTATGCGACTAGCACTGTATACCCTCGTTATGCCATTCTCTCGTGCTGCACATCATCATGCCTTCTCGGATTCAAATAATCATCGTCGCATTCATTCCTACCGACCTCTACATGTCCATTGTCATTGTTTGCGGGTGCAGGCGACAGATGGTCATCGTCAAGAATTTCTTCGTAGTGATGCTCAGACAGTCGAATAAACTCACTGGTCGCATCGGCCTGGGCTAAAACAGTCAGTTCAATCGGCCATTGAAAAGTTCAAATTTTCACGCGTAGGAATAAAATGTTTTGTTTTACTGACGCGCTTCAAAACACCGAGTGGAATTGTTCCAAGTCTCATTAAATTTTAGATCTAGATGAGTTGAATATTTTAATATTTTATTCAAATTTTTAATGCAAAGTACTCAAATGTAAACTAATAAGTTAAGTTACAGGAACACTTAGGTAGGATTTTGGCCTCTTTCATTTCGCGTACATTGGTAGTTTCAACAGGCTTTAAATGACTGAAGTTATTTTATTGAGTTAGGTAGAAATATTTATGCCGTAGTAAATGAGTAAGCACATACTTTCTGGAGAAAGATGACTTCTGAGGACTGACGACACTCGCAGTCTGGAACGATACTTCCTGAAAAAAAGATATCAAATTTAGTTTTCGAAATGCCATTGGGTAAATATCCTAAACATAATTGTGAACTCTTCAGTTTTGAGACAAAAGAAATTAATGCTGTACTTATATTAATGTGGAAGTCAGATTAAACAGTATAGAGAAATCACGGAACCGAAGAGAACAAAGGAGAGAACGAAATAATTTCACGCTGTGCTTTTGATGAGCTAATCCGTGTACTGAAACAGCAGAATTTTAAAGGAATCACTGAAATATAAATTATCTGCCATCTTGTAGTTTGAAATGAGAAAAATATCTTATTATCTATTTATCTAGTTAGAGAGTCACCTGATAAGCAATACAGCCAATAATACAATGATTATGAATGGTAATGGTAATCGTAATCGTAACTCCCACACTTGGCCCAACATTATCGGGATCAGTAAATAACAACCCGTGTCCATGCTTATCTAGTTGTTACAAAAATACCGAAGCAAATGCATCTTAAATATCAAAATAAAACAACACAATGTGTTAGGTAAATTAGAATGAGAACATCTCGGGGTTAGATATTGAGAAATTAGAGAATCGCCTACTTAAAAGCCAAATCAATTTCTATAATGTAAATGTGCCACCTTAGATGACACTGTATGAACTGGCTATGGATGCTGTGTGTTAAGGAAATACTGAGTATCATTCAAATAACATCGGGGAGGAACTCACACGAAACTTTAACCCTGCTTTGGAGTGTTAATGTTTTACCATGGACTGGCTCTAATACGCACAGAACTGTAGATCCATCATCTTCTTTGTGAAATCTGTAAATCAGATAATTATATAACGGTTTTATTAATTTTATGTCTTTTTGCCTACATTGAAGAATGTACCTTTCAATTTGAAGATTTCGTGTAGTTTTACTCAACAGCATAATGTAATATATCTTCCGTCTCCTTCTTCCGTCATACTTTTCGCAGAGAAATTAAAAGGTGAATTGCTTCTCGTAATAATACTACTTTAATCAAAGTTCATTAACTACTTGAATTATTGGGTAATAAATTTTAACTGATGCCCTCTGTGACTGATAATGGAGCCTTGAAGGACAAACACATTTCATTACTTTTTCTCAACACACGGATAAAGAAATGTTAGAACTCATTTAAGGAAGCTTTTGAAATAAATATGCTGCATGGAAATGCACATTTGTATCGTTCAAGTACCTCCTCATCGTTGTTTGTGTAAAATATTTAATTTTTTTTTGCAAAACAAACTGTTATTTAAAGTGGAGAATACTTCACAATTACCCTGGATATGTTATAAATATCGGCAAAGGCTTTCCCATTACGTCATGAAAATATCAGTAGCCTTTTATTCTCCGACTGTTGACCTTTTTAAAGATAACCTTTTAATCGATATTGAACACGATGACTCTTTTAGTGTCATTGAAATTTCAAATACATTGTTTGTAACTGTCTAAATTACCAAAAAGTCATTGTGTGTACAAATACTATTTTAGATTTGTTAGTAGGTGTCTTTTTGTTTTGCTTGCGTCCAGGCAGCTGTTTGAGTGCACCGCTTGTACACAGCAAACTGTCTATGACATCTGGGCTTGCAATAGATTGAGCTCGGTAACAGTTGTATTAGCTGCAGTGTGCTTGCTCGTGTATACTGCAGGGGCAGCTGTTGGCCTATCAGCCAATCAGACGCAAGCATTCGCCAAGCTGTTATAAACAACAAATTCAAATTCGGTTTAGATTGAGAACTTCAACAGGCAACATGTATTTTATTTGTCCAAATAAATTTCAATCTTTTCTGGGTTTAAAGCAAACCAATTGCTTTTGTTATTATTCCGGATCAAGCTAATAACAAGCTAAATAGCGACCACCGCAAGTTAATACAATCGATGCTATTTTCCCACACCAAAAATATCGATATATCCGGGGACAACTGTACCACAACCATGATACATGAAGCCAACCATGCCGAACTCTGGTAAATTAATGCACGGAGTCAAAGTAGAAATGTGGTGTGCATGTGATTCTATGGATAGTGATTGTTAACATCTCGTATAATGCATAAATGTTTTAACACAGATTATTCCACATATTCCGTACGAATACACAGATGAGGGAATGTTACAACGCGTCGATGTCTTACTCCATAAACAGAATTTCTGTGATAAAAATGCTCCCATATGGCCACCAGAGAGCGCTGTAAGTGTCGAAGTAACTGAACCTAATCAGTCATGCAAAGATCTTTGCCACGTTAAAGGTAAGTTTACTGTGCGCTGAAGATAAAGTAAACATGTTGACAGCAGGGGGGGGGGCCAGTTCGACCTTTCTCATGTTGCCCACACATCCAGTACAGGACATATATTGTAGAATTTAATTTTATTCACCTGTAATGAAAATAAACTACATATGCTTTCACTGATCGGTACATTTCATACATGCGTCAAAACTTAGCACCACAACTACAGTTGGTCCCGATTACTTCGAGCTTGAAAAACCTGGAAAAAAGGCTCAAGGTAGACCAGGGTGACCACGGCACAGGGAAAACAGGGAATTTGGATGTCAGCTTTCTCAGACGGAATTTAGTTTCAACACAGGGAATTTTTCAAAAAACACAAGGAATTTTAAAGTTTTTTCCAAAAATTAAGTACTTTGTAGTAAATTGCCCTTTTATCGGCTTATGTACCCCAAATTTTTTTTGGCCTCGCTTCGCTCGGCATGTTTCCCCAAATTTTCATTCCTGATCATAGCTTTCAACAGTTTATTACAGTTTCTTTGTTCAATCTTCTGTGTGATAAAAGGGAGGAAAAGATGGTGGTAAGGGATGGCAGATGCCAAGAAAAATGTATTTGTCATGAAAAAAATAGGTCCAGATGGACCTGAGCTCATTTGGCATTATCAAAAAACTGATGATTTAAGTCGCAGTATCTCATGCAATTAAATAAAGTGTCTGAGGTCAAATCTACAGATGTGATTTGTGAAAAAACACAAATATGGCTGCCAAACTGGAAATACAGGTAGCAGCAATATAATTTTTATAAGGCATTAAGAGCATATCTAGATACATAGGACTGCCAAATATGAAGTCTGTATCTTCAACTGCAAGTCCAGGAGCAAGGTTCAAAGAAATACACAAATATGGCTGCCAATTTGAGAATAATGGTCACAGCAGCATAATTTTTGGTAGGTTTTGAGATAGGGCACAGATGCATATATGTGTAAGATATGAAGTCTGTGATTAATAGTGTGCTCAGGGTGGGTGTACACAGACAACGACGACGGTGGACGGACAATTCATGATTCTTTAGGCTCTTCGGCAATTATGCCAAATGAGCCAAAAACTCGAAAGAAGCCATTTGCAATCCTTTTCGTTTTATTATTTTGACCTGGCAAAATAAACTCGAGATTGTTAAAAACTCGAGGCAATCGAGCTCTAAGTTACCGGACCCGACTGTAGTCACTTGCCAAATCAATCCTATAATTGATCGCCGAGAACAGAAAAAGTGCAAAGACTTTGCCAAAGTCAAGTAGTATGCGATAGCACATTTTGAGCAAAACAGTGAAGCACAAGTTTTGAAAACGAGAAGCACGGTCATATTGTACTCTTTCTAAAGACAGGCGGGTAAACCTGAAACACTACCCTTTGATAAGGCCTGGTAATTTTAAACCGTTTTTCCGTTTTATTTTTTATTTCAGGGAAAGTCTGCGAACCAGTTCATTTTCCTCGTCTTAACACAGAAGAGGCCTTAGAAAACTATTTCCAAAAGGCAAACTTGAGTCCAAATAAAAAAATATGCCTTAAAGTGATAAAAGATCCAGATATATATTACCCAGCATACGAGCCAGCTAATCAGAAGTGCATACTGCAGGAACAGCCAATGTTATACAGTTGTGTGGGGATGTCAGGTAATTTGAGAAGGATTTGCCCATGCAGAGATTTTATACCAGGACAGACAGCCTTGTGCAGAAGCTGCTTATGATCCCGACCTTTCTTATTCTATTCACTAAATTACGTTGTAGCAGTCTCAGTTGCGCGCCAGTCTCAGCTGCGCCGGTAAATAGTTGAAATTTGCATAGACAGTCCTGGAAAGTTAGTTTTCACATACTTTGTGTTGGCGTTACCTTACGTTTCTTAGAAATAGATAAATATGGTTTGCAAATTTCATGTGGTAATAATTGTAGATAAATGAACATAAAAAATAAAAATGTAAATTTATTTATTTGTCTATCAACGCAAAGCGTGATAGACTAATGAGCCGGCGCGCATTCTATCCTAGTACAACGTTCCAGTGTTACAAACTTACAAGCATTTACCATGTAATCTTGAGCACAACATAAATGGAGAAACAAATCAATATGTGATACATATTTGTTTATTATATCATGACAGCCACATCGTTGAGAACAAATTTTGTTCATGTTTATTATATGAAAATAAATATATATTTTATACAAAACATATGTTTCTGTTTTCTCATTCAGTGCTTGAGGGTCTAAAATTCTTTCTTCATATCTGAAACGATGAAAGTATTTGTGAATAAATAAAGCTGTAACCATGAACTGTCTACTGTTTTGGTCCAAATTCTTTCTGTTTTTGTATTTCTTGGGCAATGCCTGTCTTGGGCGACATACTTGTAGTCAGTCTACTGTTACGTAAACGAGTGTAAGATCCTTACCACTTTGCTGTATAAGTTTTCCTTTCCAAGAATTTTCTAGTTTCTTCAGGAAGTTATCAAACACGTGCATGTAGGTTTTCAAGCTGGTCTGTCTGTAATCTGTTAAAAAATATTTGTTTAATAAACGTAGAACTTTGTATCTGGCAAACTATTTTTTTTCAAACTTCGTTTACGATCACTACATTTTGCTACGTGTTTAATGTGCTCTTTTTATTTCTACCTTCTTTTATTGCCATAACCTGGTCTTTTCCATTAAACGTGCAGTTTACTATGCCAATTTCCACAGCGATAACTGAAAATCTTTTGTTAAACATCAAATGATCTACCTCTCATTCTCCTCTTTGCGCCCTCCTCTCCTTCTGCATTTTCCAACTTCTCGTTCAATTCATCACAAATTTCACTGAAAGAATAAATAGTGTAATTGAAGAAACGGCAAGTCTAATGGCCTGATTGTGAACTCACTGGTAAAACTGCTCAAATCTCGATACACATGTCGCACACAGATATAAAGGCAGGGTTGCCGCCGATCAGGGGAAAAATAATTTTCTCCAGGTCGGGGAAAAGTCGGGAATTTGGTTCTCACTCAGGAAATTTTGAGATTTCAATCAAGGTCAGGGAAAAGTCAGAGAATTTTGATTTGACTATGAAATTACATGTCATTTTTTATATGTTATGGCTCAAAATTTTTTAGCCTTGCTTCGCTTGGCATCAATTCCCAAAACTGCTACCATGTTGCAATAAATAGTCATAATGTCAGAACTCTTAATTAAAAGTTTCAATAAATTTCATAGAAAATCCTCAAAGTTTGCTTGCCACTTGTGAATAATTGTGATAGTTATGTGGTAAACATGGTTGTGCATGCCTTGTGGTCAGGGAAAATGACCGATTGGTCAGGGAGAAGTCGGGGAATTTTGAATGGACTGCAGAGTGGCAACCCTGAAAGGGTGAACGGGTTTAAAACAGCATGTATGAATGAACCAACAACATGTGGTGCACAATTTGATCAGACCCTCCACACTACTTGTATTACAAATTTGTTGTTTGGAGTTATGCATAATATTCCCATGTCACACGTCGAGAAGAAGTTTGGTAGATATAAGTTTGCATAAGTAACATGTATCTCACCTGATTGTAGGCACACTGAACGGATCAAAGTTTTCCACATTTTCAACATCAATAGGAACACAGACTCGACCTAGACACATGAAGAAAAACCAACATATCACATGCAGCACCTTGAAATATTATCAGATAATCCCGAATATTATTTGATTAACAAATGTCTTACTTTAACCATTCACTGGTGCCAAGTAAGAAAACATACAGTAAATATTGAAATCCTTTGTCATATCCTACCTGTTTTTGGATGAACACAGAAGGGACTTTTAAGCAAATGGTTGACACCTTTACTGACGTTTACGTCAAGGCGTGGGTAACAGTATTGTAACATGATTTCTTCCACCGCCTTCCACGACCGACTGTAGTTACCCTACAATATTAAGATTAGATATAAATGTACTTATTATCTTGTCACTGCGTTTGTCACAAAACGGTTTAAATTCACAATTGTCTGCATACATGTACATGTTCTACAATTTAAACTTGAAATTTAGAATTTTTTGGAGGCACCATTATTCTGAATTTTGTGTACACTGCGATTTGTGCAATTAGATTCAAAACAAAAAGTGATGTCAGGATTTACCTTTTTGTACCAATCGTTGACACGTTTTTTAATGACTAGCCACCTCTGTCTGCTATTTTCTGCCTTCGCTCTGGGAAAATCATCCTTCAAAAGTTGTTCTCTGAAATCTGAAAAAATAACTTTGCTTAATCTCTTTTGATAAATTTACGAAACATAAACGTCATTCCTGCCGGGAAGTAACTACACTATTTAGCGTTTATTATTCATTTATTTATAGTAGAAGCGGTCTTGAGCCACCCTAACTTTTCCCAAAATGGCAAAAAAGGTAGAATGTCCCCCAAGACATAGTCATTTAAACTAGTTTTAACAACTGTGCATGTAGTAAATATGTGTCATAAAAGCAGCCCTGCGTTATGACATGTGTCGTTCAAGACAAGCTCTCCTGTATTTATTTATCTGCAAGAAATCTCATATAAAGCAAACTCAGTCGTACCTTCATCAGGTATTAACGCGATAACTTTATCCATCTGTTCATCTGTTTCCATAAAGTCTTGTTTTTTCACTGCATACTCATCGAAATAATCTGAGACTACAGATATGGATCGCCTGAAATGGTAAATTTAAACAAATGCACTGTGTATCATTTATTTTCTCTGTAGTACACTTTCTTGTATTGTTTATGTTTACAACCCACATAGGATAATATTTTGGCTGTGGGGTTGCACGCTCACTTGAAGAGCAGGCGTTCTCAGAATGCCTGTCCCAACCCCCCTTGTACCCATAGAGGGTTACACAAAAGTCCAATGCAGGAATAGTCAGTGGCTCCAACAAGAATTGAAAAAAATTAAAACTATTTCTTTACTTACTGTATTGACGGATGCACATTTTTCTCGGAAAGTGTTACTTTCTTAACTTGACTTTCACCTCCCTAGAAAATACACACAAAAAAACAAAACTGATAAAAATCTGTACATTATAGCCAACAAAGTAGGCGTTAAGGTAGTGGTGAGTAGTTACAAATACGAAACGGAATGAAACTTTAAAATAAATAGCAGCTACATTACCTTCACAACACTGAGATACTCTGCAATTGCTGATCTGCCCGATTGCGATAGTTTACGTGCGCCCTCATCACACACCCAGCAATGCACACCACGGCGCCCAGAATACACCCATAATAAATGCTCGTAACCAAAGTCCTCTACAGTACAGAAATGACTTTTGGTGATCTGGTGCGTGTTATACTTTAAACATCTGATAACTGTAAAACTTTCTCTAATCTCTGATAAACTTGTGTGAACTCACCTCGTAAAGCAGAATCCACAATCTTTATTGCGATTGTCATAAGTGGCCAACATTTTTCACAGATATCTGCACCACTGAAAAATATTTTGCTAAGTTTTAGATGCTATGAAACATCTTCAAACATTCATAAGGGTTAAAGGGTTCCGATCAACACACATCCATGCACACGCTGCATGACACAAGAAAGGCAAAATCATTATCCATCTCAGTCTTGACCGAAATAAAAAAGAAAAGACGTAAAAACAACTAGGATTTTGCCATCTAATTTAAATTTTTACAGTGGCCTCCACTCATAATATTAAGTGATCAATTTGTGACTAATTGCTGAATTCCTGACACTTCCTCCGCATGCATGCGGCATCTGTCTTGGGCACCATTTTGCCTTTTTACAGCAGTTTTCCCTGGCATGAATCCTTAATATTCGTGTTTATCTGTCTTGCTTACGAAATTGCTGTCTTTTACGGCATTCTGTTCATCCAAAGTCAGGTGCCGCCCAAGACAGGTTCTACTATGATTTCTGGGCCTTGATAAGCCTTTAATCTGTATAAATATTTACCTGCAACAACTGCGCACATCATCGTAATCTGTCATATCTATATCAAACACCAGTTCTTTCTCCTGTGCTTGAAACGCAGCAGCTTTTACAGTTTTGTGATCCTTCGGCTACAAGAAAAGAATATGTTACTTTGCCTTGTAACTACTCAAAAGTTTTTTTGTTTTGATTGATATTTAAAGATGAGCAGAAAAAATAATTATTGACTCACAAATATTAAACAATTGCCCATTTCAGTCACTTCCAAGTCCCGTCAGAACTTTGAACTTCAAAGTTTGAAGCTGCTTTAGAGTTCACAGACTTAAATAATTAACATAACAAATAAGTACGAAATCTTACCCGGTGACTAAAGACAGCACCAATATCAATTTTATACGGACATTTCTTCTGTATCTCCTTCTCCAGCTCTTGTTGATCCGAAAACGATTGGTATCGGATGTATACATCATCTTTTAATGTGAAGGAAAACTCTCGCTGTGTGAAGTACGTCTTGGGAACTAGAAATGGAAAAAAGGGAATCTGAATTTTTATATTATTTACCACCTTTGTTTCTTTTGAGGAGCCTTTTGTATGCCATATTTTGCACTTTAGAAAATAGCCATCAACGCGCTATGTTCCTCGCAATCCTTTGGTAAGTTCATAACCATTCCAGGTACATAGTTTTTCTAATTCGATTACATCTTAACCCCTACCAGAGAACTCATGTCATCTTGGAGTTGGCCGTCAGCCTACGATAACGGAACAGGCATCTGCTTCATGTTCATACTGGGCCAGCACTTCACATTATCAATATGAAGATTCTACACGTACATGTTTCAATTTATAATTCAACTACTGAGGCATATATTAGATGACTAGGTTTTAAAAGACTTATTTGGGCATCCGTGTACTTTAGTTGTATCGGTTTGTTTACAAACATACGTCTCTGGTAAATGTAAACACAAGCACGTGCTATCTTATCGATTTATGTTACTGTATTTCCTACGATGGTGAAACGACCATGGATCCATAAATTACAAATAACTCATGCGTGTCCATTCAAAATTTGAATACAAAATGAGAAGCAACTGGTAATATTCTCATTTAAACTGAGAGGGATGATATTGTAAAGAACATTCGTTAATTCGTTACAATATTAAGCTACAATATTCACACACATGTACAAATAAGGACAAGTACTATTTTTATTTGGAGCATCAATCAGGTAAACCAACACATGGGAATATAACTTTACAGAAAATTGGTACATCATTTTATGATGCTGAAGTCTAAATATTTTAGAGCAACCGACATGCAAATAATGGTGTGCTATAAGCTCTCACTTACATTACGAATACACGTACAAAAGTCCTTTACTTAGGGCCCGGCCACACCAAGCTTTGCGTTGAATTTTGCGGCAGTAATAAATGGATTCCTGTATGTTGTATTGAGAC
>JBCAUI010539127.1:0-10905 GCA_038406195.1 Haplosyllis anthogorgicola
AGGGATTTGAGTTGTTTAGGGCTAAATTATTTTGACTTATTGTTATTTATTTAATTTATTACCACCATTAATGTAACGTTATTGTAATAAAACTAAGTAATAATTAAAATTACTATTATTATCATTCTCTGTTCACCATGAATAATGCGTTAGTTTATCGGATCGTTTATTTCCATTAAGTTTAAAACGTATTTATAGCATTTTACCATTTTAACTAGTAACATGTAGGTTATCTAAAGAAGTGATAGAGGGAATTACATGTCCTGGCATTGCTCTTATGAATGCATTTCATGTATCTTCCTCATTCTTTCCAAGATCATCAGCAAGTTCTTGTACTCTTCTCACAAATGAATCAAGTGTTTCTGTCTTTGGTTCCCATTGCAACATGTCCCAAGCAGCACTCTTTTCAATACATGTGGAACCATAATGGCTGAACTCTCCTTTGAAAGCTTTGGTCAAGTTATTAAATTTGTTTTCATCAAATGCTATGTCTGTATCTGCCTCTTTTTTCTCCTCAAACCAGTTTTTGGCCATGCCAGTCAGGCTGTATCCAAAACTGGTGTATATCATTTCCCAGTTTGGTCTATCTCCACCAACAACAACCACTGGGATGTATGTATAGCTAGATAGTCCCTGAAGGCTCTGACATGTTCAGATGCCAAATCCTTGTCTTTACCTGCCCCTTCAAATCAGGGTAAGTATTTCAACAAGTCCATGTGGTTTTGAGCCATATTTTCTATTTCAAGGTTTTCTTCAATTTCTTCAACCTGTTCAATATTTCTTATGTCAGGCTCAATGTTTACAGGTTCTGCTGGTTCTGTATCATTGACTTCAAAGTTGCTATCAGATAATCCAGCTTCTTCATTTTCAGTATTGCTATTGGTGACTTGATGTGGGGTTAATTGTTCTTTGTTTATCAACTCTAGTCGAAGTTTGTATACTTCGTTTTTGAGTTGTTGTACTCTTTGATTATGATTTTGAAGGAGAACCGATTCTCATCTTCTGGTTTCACTTTGTATTTCTAATATCTCATCTTTGTGTTCTTTAGTAAACTTGTTAATCAACAATTCTTTTTCGACTGCCAAATTACTGAAGATATCTTGTATTTCTGCACCGTGTTGTTCTATTTCTTGTTCATACTTGCTTTGCAAATATGCAAGTTCTTCTTTTAAATTATTGGCGTCAAAGTTAAATTTTTCTAAGTCTTGTTGTCTGTGTTCTCTTTCTGCCATTAATTGGTGGCCTATTTCTGCAAGTTCAATTTCTAAGTTTTGAACTCATTGATTAGCCTTTTCTATGTTAACTTTTAATTCAACAGCTTCCTGACACTTTTCAGTGTATTTGCTATTTATGCTTTCTATTTGTTTTTCTAAGTCTTCTTTAGGTTCTTGATACCAACTTATTTTTCATTGTAGCCTGTTTATGTCAGCTAGTTGCTGTTCAATTACAGACTGGTTGTCACTCTTTAAGCTTTCTTTGATTTTTAATCTATCTTCAAATTCTCGTAATGTTTCTTGAAGTGCTTTATTTTCTCTTTTGAGTTTTATTTTCTGATATGAGAGATTATTAATCTCTTTCAAATTGTCTTCTATTAGCACTGTACACTTAGTTGTTAAGGCTTGTTTGTGGCTTTCCGATAGAGTCTTGACTTCTTTCTTACAATGGTCAAGAATCTTTAATTTGTCAAGAAATTTGTTTACAGCACTATCTTTATCATCTTTACTGGGTTTTCATCAAAGATGGAATCATCTTCATGAGACATTTGTATCTTTTATTGGTGCAATAGTATTCACGAGTTTTATCAATGCAATACATTTCGAATCAACAACATGATGCAATATTTAGCACTACTGTTTAATGAGACACAACATTTGTTTCAACAAACCACTCTTTATTTATATTACTACTCTACTGGGTACATTTACAATTGATAGTTTTACTCCTTTTATTTCTTAAGGATTTTGTTAATCTTCTGTTCCTTTTGTTTTGTTTTGTTTTTCACCATCTTTCTCATAACTTTCTCTTGCTCTATGGATTTCAAAAGTTTTCCAGACTTGTCATGTGTTGGGATAGTTTTGTTCAACTTTTTGAGTTCTTCAGCCCAAAATTCAAACTTTCCTCTATTCTTTGACTTTACTGCTTTTCTTTTAAGAATTTTACTTTGTTTATCTAGAAGATCTCTTTTCAACTCCAAAGATTTTACTTTCTGACTTTCCTTATAGTTCTTCCTAATATCTGTGCACAATTGATTTATTGTTTCTGCTTGGATACTTTCCTCTCTTTTTCTTATTACTTTTTCATTGAATGGTATTTTATAGTTAACTACTGGTTCTTTATCTTTATCTTGTTTGGTAAGTTTCTTAATGTAATTTTTCAAATCTACTATTTCATCAGTTAGTCTCTGCTGCTGTTTTAATATGAGATTGTTAGTCTGATCAGCAAACTCTGTCTCTTTTCTCTTCTCAAGGTCTCATTTTCCTCTCTCAGACTGTGGAGTTCTTTCTCCAGACTTCCAGACCTGGGTCTCTTCTTAGGGTGTGTCTAAAATTTATTGAAAGGACTTTGTATAGGATTTGGATTTGGACTTTGTCTCACTTTAAGAGGTGATATGAAAATGATAGAGGTCAAAAGGTCAAACAGTGGAAAATAGGTCAAGAGGTCAATTAGCTGGAAATAGGTGAAGTGATAAATTAGGTGAGTTTGAAAAATTAGATTGAAACTATGGGGAATTGTATTATGATTGGGCCAAATCAAATTGTGCCTGTATCAAATCAAATCGAAACATTGAAACATTGAAATGTTGAAACATTGAATTGTATTGGAACTGAACTGGATTGAATTGTGTCAAATTGAATTGGATTGGAATAGTGTTGAGTCAAATCATGTCAAGTCAGATTGGGTCAGAATTGTGCTGGTCAAATCAAATTGGAATTGTGTCAAGTTGAATCAAGTCAAAGTCATGTCAAATCAAATCAAGTTGAATTGGATTGGAATTATGTGGGGTCAAAATGAATTGGAATTGTGTTGAGTCAAATCAAATTGCAATTGAATCAAATTGGAAGTGGATCAAACCAACTCGGAAGTGGATCAAATCAACTCAGAACTGGGTCAAATCAACTCAGAACTGGATTGAGTCAACTCAGAACTGGATTGAATTGGAACTGGATTGAATCAAATTGGAACTGGGTCAAATCAACTCAGAACTGGATCAAATCAAATCAGAAGTGGATCAAATCAATTGGAAGTGGATCAAATCAAATTGGAAGTGGATCAAATCAAATCGGAAGTGGATCGAATCAACTCAGAACTGGATCGCATTAAATTTGAACTGGATCAAATCAAATCAGAACTGGGTCAAATCAACTTGGAACTGGATCGAATCAACTCAGAACTGGATAAAATTAAATTTGAACTGGATCAAATCAAATCGGAACTGGGTCAAATCAACTCAGAACTGGATCAAATTAAATGGGAACTGGATCGAATCAAATCAGAATCAATTTGTCAAAGTGTGCATGTGTGTATGTGCATGTATGAGTGTGTGTGTGCATGTATGTGCATGTACATGTATGTGGGGGTAAGTTTATACTCAATCACCTTCATTCATACTTGACATTACAAACATAAAAATGATTCATGAGTGATACTGGACATCAGTAGTGGACATCAGTACTGGACATCAGTGGTGGCTGTACTCATCTGTACTCATCAGTGCTTGAGGGTTAATGTTGTTTATGATTGGACTCACTATCTGAATGTCAAGTACAAGGACAAGTAAACCAGTCCAACTTGAGCACCAGATTTTGGGGTATGATAGGAAAATATGGATCTCAAGAAGGTACAAAACCTTACTGAGATTTTGGTGAATGATGTTAGTAAAATGGTACAGTTAGGGAGAGAAAAGGTGACATATAATGACTCAATTTTAATCCTTTCTGTACTAAATTTTCACATTTAACTTGTCTCCTACCTATCTATGCTAGGGCATAATGAAATGCTGATTTTACACTAGGTTATTAGAGTAAAGGAATGTAACTTTGGCTTACCTGATTTGCCATTTTGATGGCTGATGTTCTGGCTTCACTAGGTTGATTTTGGGTGATCCAATCTGCACTAGGGCATCACAAAATGCCATGGTCTGATCTGTGCTAGGGCATAATGAAATGGCATGATCCTAGCTGCACTAGGTCATATTTTGGAGATGCACCATGTAATATTAGTCCAGTGGTAGAATAACAAAGCATTCAATGTTCAATCCCAATAGTCCTTTATTGTATTATCCCACAAAGTTATGCAATACAACTTCACAGCTGATGTTACATGTTAGAAACTAATCCTAAAGGAGTCAGGATCTGAGTGTGTGTATACAGCTTCCATTCAGCAGCTTATATATGATTGCTCTTGGCAATACTCAAAATAACAAAGTCACAACAAAGTCATATCCTTCAAAATTTCCTTCAACTCAGCTACGAGTACAAAGCACTAACAAAGGTTCAACAATAATTTCATCCGTAAGTATAGTTTGATAATATAACAATATTTTGAAAGTAACTCTTAACAATTTTGTTATGGGCGATACATAAACATTATTTGGCTACAACAAACATTAATTTGGTTGGAACTAGGTCCAGTCAGGAAACAATTCTTTATTGTCTATGTTGGGCGTTTAACATGTCGCATCTGAAACGTACGCGAAGGACTCGTGTTACAATAAGCGTACCGGATAATTTCAGGCTTCCAGGCTTTGTTAAAACACAAAGGTGTTCATTATATCAATGGACCATGGAACCAATAGGTAAGATGTCTGCTGGGGAAGCCACAACCTGTTGATACATCATGCAAACAAACTCAAGCACTGAATAATTAATGACAAATGAAGTAAAAGCCTAGCTGCAGAAAGGTTTCTTTGGAAAATGCAACATGAAAAAAATTAAGTGCAATTTTGTTCAACTGACGGCAATAACAATTTTGTACTTGTCTTACTGGAAACATGTTGAAAGAAATCAGTTACACTCCATTTCATATCATATTTGCTAACCTGAAATAGGATGATGCGCAGATAACACTGATAATTCTTAAAATCAAATAGTAGGCATAGATTCTTTACAGTGCCAAGCCAACAGTATATTGGCTTAAAATGAATAAATTTCAAATTTTCCCGACATTTCCAGATACTTTATTGATTCAGCTGTCATTTTCAGGACAGAAATTTTAAAAACAAATAAAAGCAAAGAATGCGCGTCGTTGGTTTCTTGATAGAGATGCAAGATTCAAGTGTTTAACGGACATTTGGGTTTCATTCGCACAACTTGACCATCTGGTCAACAAGACGGTCACAGGTCATCCTTTGTTTCAATTGACGTCCACTTAAGTAGTTCCAATACTGGCGAATCTTGCTACTTTATTAAAATGTGTTCTCGGGTTCTGCTGAAAGTATTCGTATGGAACATGAATTGTGAAAAAAATTAATGTTTTATATTGGGACACAGTTTTTCAAACAACGAAATTTATGATGCATTCTTATCATGATAACTACAGATTTTAAAATTTCACAGACTTTCGGCTTTAATCCCTCAAATCCAAAGATCTATAAATTACTGACATCCATTAATGGCGTTGTATTTCATTTCTAACAATGACTAAACCCTTTTCATCGATAAGAGAAAAGAATAAATCCTTCTAATAAATGGGGTGTTAAGGGGGTAAATCTCTTAACTAAGCCTATGAACTTTTCTGTTTTTGTACGGAGAAACTCTTGTGCAGGCATACGTTAATACCATGACAAGTGAAGCCAGGCGGAAGTAACGCGCCGAGCACTTGCACTGATTACCTTCTGTCGGTAGTGGAAATAGAAATTTCGAACTTGAACATTATTTCGTGTAAAAATTCATATCTGAACCATTCAGCACAAAAACCCTCAAAATTTAGTACGTGGAGTTTTCTCTGTGTGTTCAGCAACAATATCAAAGTAAATGAGAACCATACATCCTTCAAAATAATGATATAGTTGCACAATCAGATTGATTTGCAACGGTTTCGAAAAATTATTGCATTATTAAATTAAACCACTTAAAATGTAACTCTTCTGGCCACATTGTTCATCTACATTACCATGAGGATTTGTTCAACAGCATCGGTTCAATAGTGTAAATAAACATAGTAACCATAGGCATTGTTTTTCGTTGGGACAAGGCTAATAAGTTACTTCACTTTTTATAACATTAATACATTGCAAGAATTGGAGGGTTAATTCATGAAATAAACTTTGCCGTACAAGCGTGTGCGTGTGCAATCTATTACCACGTTGTGCACTTACTCAGGCCGAATGAAGCGCCATAGTCATCCTCGTATTCCAACAAATAACTCCAAAACACAAGTACCAATTTTCTGCCCCATATTCCAGAAGTTCCTACCAAAACGAGTAAAGGATTTACCGATTTATATCTTCATATAATTTTGTAATGTTTTTTACACTGAATTTTACCCTGAAGTTCGGCTAGATACCCTTACAGAGCCTATTTCAGCAAAGGTAAACCGGGTTTTTTTGTTAGATAAAGACTGATAACATCTACTCGTGACTTCTGTACAACTATGGCATAGCTCGATAAATATTAAATTACGTTCGTGTCAACCGATACTTAAGCATTCTAATATTTCATAAATTTAACATTAATTTGATCGAAATAATTAGTTTCTTTGGCAATATTCTTGACATGCCAAGAGTATCATGATGCTGTGGTCTTCCTGTTGCATGTCAACTTCACCTTGCTTTGTTCACCTGGCAAATGAATCCTTTGAAGTTTTACCGGCACCCTGCTGATCAAAAGCAGTTAGACACCTTGCAGGTAGTGAAAAACTGCAGTTGTCACTTATGGTCTTTCTACATGGGCATAATACATCACAAATTAATTGTTTCACCTTGCACATGTTACGCGTGCTTCTGGGTTGTTTTTTTTTCAAAATGATAAATCTGTATATTGTAGCATTTGAAACGAGGATGTACTGTCGCAAATATACCAAGAATAAAGTATAACAAAACTAATGGATAGTCTTACCAGAAAATTGTCAATTTAACCGACGGATATTTCAAAATCGAAAAGCCACATGAAAACAAGTACCAATTATGCTTTTGTTCAAGATGGCCATCTCTGGGGATTCGATTTGAAATTCTAATGAGATTGTTCTCAAAAAAGGCGACCAGTAAACAACTCACAACGTGTAATCATCCTTCCTCTTCTGGCGAAATCCAAAAAGTCAATCAAACAAAATTTTTGGTGGCACTTTGGACAGGGTCTCCGACTCCAGAGTTGAAGAGTTCCAGCTCCGCTAGTGCCTGCACACTGCTTCTAAAGTAGGTAGGAATTTATCACGGTGCTAAGCCCTGTACAAAGAAAGCAAAAGCGACTTCTTAAATAAACTAAGTTTCTTAAAACGTCAGATTCCGTATCACTACATATTCATTTAATTTATGTAGGCTCCTAAAACTATTAACTAATGAAAGGAATATCTATTTCTTAATTAAACATCACAAATAAACAAAAGCAGCTGGAACTGTTGACAGGAATAGAGATACACTTGTTGATCATTACAGTGTATTAGTATGATACTATAATTGTTAAATATTAACCAGCAAAAGCTACAATGGGAATTACTAGCATTTTCCTGGAAGTAATTGCCTTTTGGAGTGAAAAATAACGACTTTGGGTATATTCAAAGAAGTTATTATCCCACTTGTCATAATAATATATCATAAAATATTTAGACCAAAACAGGAAACTGAAATAGTTCTGTACGGTAAAGAAGTGTACCGGGGAAGCGGTTATTACATTAAATGAGCCTAAATCTATTTGTGATCACTTTTTATTCGCCTCTGAACATTTATTTCTTACTGAGTAAATACACTATTTTGACACTTGACAGCTTTCTTGCAGGGTGTTTCGCCAATGAACTGGCATATACACGTTTATGGTAGAAGGTGTTTGCATAAGTAAAAAGACTTAACACACTGTCATACAAATTTCACCAAACTTCATACTTTATGACAGAAGCTGTTTGCTTAGGTTAGAAAACCTTAACACATAGAGCTTTCATCTACTGTTACCACCTGAACGGGAACCCACTAACTGTCGTACAAATTTCACTGAACTTAAAACTTTATGACAGAGACTGTTTGCACGAGTGAGAAAAACTTACAACATTGAGCTTTCATCTATTGTCATCATCTGAAGATGACCCCACTACAATGTTTTAATCTATTGACGCAATACCTGAATACGGCACTTCATAACCCAATAAACATACACAGAAAAAACGAGTCACACAATTCTCCGGTCTCGGAACAAGCAACAAATGGATCACTTTACCTGTCTGAATTTCATTCGCTAGACGATAAGCTAAATGACCATTTGTTTAGAAACCGTTAGCAAATATAATTGAGAATATTGGTCACAATAATAACTTGACAACCTGCTTTGTAGGAATTAAAAGTGAAAAAAAAGAAGAAACGCGGCAGTTAATTAAACATAAAGGCTACAGGGCACAAAGATAGTACACGCATGTATAAATTATCAGGTTTTTATCGGGTTCACATGATGACCTGTGCCTTCAGGGCAGCAGTACACATACGACGACATTGATGATGACAATGACACCAACATCAACGACAGACGAATTGTGATTGTTTAGGCTTTTTGGCAATGGACCAATTTTATTCGATGTAAACCATAGAGATACTCATTCATCCAATATTGTGCTATCTCTAGAAAGAACGATTTACGAATATCTAACTATTCAATAAATTTGGGTGAAGCTGTGGAGAAATATAAGGTTAAACACTGGTAGTTATCTTGTATAATACAATTATTTAATTCACCAAAATGTTACAGAACCTTTTGGCTCAAGGCAACAATGTCTATGTACTTAAACACCTTATTTTCCCTGCATGATGACAGTAATTTGTGGTCCATGAATTACTGATCGATCTTTAATCACCAAATTGGTCGACCACCTTTAGTGTCTATGACAATTCCTCAATTCATCATTATCGTTACTTACTGTTGATTCTTTCATCAAACAGTTCAAAGCATCTGTAAATATTTGGAATCCCCTCCGGTAAATATACACAAACATCATACTTTATTGGCATTGAGACCTCTTCATGTTTTATGAAATACACTTCGATTAAATTATTATCAACACTTGTAAGATCCACGCACATTGTTGGTTAATTATGAACCTTAGGTAATAATTGGCATCTGAAATAGCTTGCCTACAGTTTAATGGTAAAATGGGTTTGCTGAATAACTGTTATAATCAAGCCTAACTATTTATTTTTATTTAAAGTTTATAATTGTTTAACAATCTACAGAAAGCGGGCCAAACTGGAAATCAATCAAGTTGGATGGTGTTAATTTTTTCAAAGTCACGCAATAATAGCCCATAACACCAACTGACTGCACCCAATTCATTTAGCGGAGTAAATAGTAAGATATAGCAATTTTGATTGGTCGACTCGAAACCGAAGAATGTGACAGTAACAAGAGGGATATTTTGGCACAACTATGGATAAATTATCAGTAGAGGATCCTAACGGTCGTGTTGGAGAGAAGCTCCAAGGTCGTTCCATGGGTGCCAACCAATTGTTTTCACAAATGAATCGAACGAAATTCAGGAGAATCTCTACGATCCGCCACTGTAATAAATGTTGATAAGGCATACTTTTAAGAGAAGCGAAAAATGGAAATAAACTTATCACATTTAGCAGGAAAACCAAGTGTTATTGGTTCGGGTTTTTTTTTATACAATTGTATTATTGCAGCAATTCAAATGGAATTAACTAATGATAATGATGAATTGTGGAATTGTCATAGACACTACATGTGGTGGATCATTTTTCTTTCTTGGAGACAATTATGAGGCTTGTAAAACAAAACAATTTTAGAATCCCCGCGTGTGTGTATGTATTTTTCTAAGACTAAATTTCGGGATATGAAATTTACGTTATTAAGTTTCTTTTTTAAATCAACGGAAAGTTTCTTAACTTCAAAATTAAATGTGAATTGCTTCGTGTCCACTTGTTTAATATATGGGAGGTCCTTGAATAAAACCCACTGTGCGATGCTAATCAATTGCTTGCAATTAAAAATATTATTAGTTATTGATTCCTATCACTTTAGGACACTCAATTGGCACAAGAGCTGTTATTATATTAATAATTCAACATCATTTAGACCATATTGTAAATGTCCCCTGTATGAAGAGCCACAGGTAGCTTTGAAGGTAAAATCACAACACTGAAATTAAAAACTAATTAAGAATTAAAAACCTGTGGATTATTTCCTTAAGTGGGGTCTCATTAGTGAACGACACGTAAAAGTTCTATTTATTAGGAGTAATTTCAGTTTCATACATATTCAAAGAAACTATTTCTGGATGGACATATTATTGATGATGAAATTATATTTGAAGATTGCTCCCTAATTAACTTTAATATAACAGTAATAAGTTAGGCTATTTTAAGTATTGTGAAATTTGAATGTATCTCTCTCTTCTTTGACACGCGTGGACAACAGCAAATAACCTTTTAATAGTTGTGTCCTACTGATTGCAGTTTTATCCGACTATGGTTTTATTAACTTGTTAACGGATTAATTTGACCACGTCAAATTGTCCTCACGGAAATGAAAATAGCTCTCAGTCCATAACCAATGGGTACTATTATCGGTGCGGTGGCTGGGGGAGCTCTCCGGACTCACGACGGTGGTCCAAGAGCCGGTGGCTTCTCATTGTGTTTGTAGGTCTGTGGATTGGCTCCAGTGCTCTTAACCATAAGGAACAAACACTGCACTTTGTAACAATCCTTTTTATTGTTATTCAATCCATGAGCAGAGACACTCCTCTCAGTTT
>JBCAUI010539138.1:0-23416 GCA_038406195.1 Haplosyllis anthogorgicola
GTGCTGCCTCTGGTGGAGCTCTGCCTGCAGTCTACGCACTCTAGCGGATGCTCTAATCAAAGTCTGTCCGTTGACACTTTGTCTCATTCCAATTGGATTATGTTCGCGGTTGGAAGCTTCCATTACACATGGAAAAGTAAAACTTCGTCACCATGGTGTAAACATTGACAGTTAATTTCTTATACTGATGTGAATTTTTTATAACCAAGGCTGATTAAAGAATTTCTAATTTTCACCTCGAGTTCATCAGTTGTAGGATCTGTTGGCAAGCTGATCTTAGAAAAGTGATTAGAAATATTTTGAACACAGATCTGTTGTCCTTATTATGTTGAACCGAAACACAAAAGGTGTTCATCGATACATCTGGTGAATTTCATCAGCCTTGTTCCCCTGGTCAGTGTTACCAGTATGATGTCTTTTAATTATCGGCAAGTGTCAATATTCTTGTAGAAATATTTATAAATAATTGACCAGCATATATTGATCGAACGTTAAGAAGTGTGCTTGTGTATTCATGTTGTTATTTATTAATGTACACACTTCTCGTCACATTGACAGTGCTAGTGGTTGTTCCAACATCGATCAAACAGCAGCAAAAGGCAATAGGAGGTTATTTGCCAACTGTGTTCTACCTTTGACAATTTTTTATCCCTCCCAGTAAAATTAATTCCTGTGGTGTCACACACTTTGAAAGGAAGCGCAGGTCAACAGGATTGACCTGACGTGACCTGCAGTTCACGATACTGAGTGAATTATGTGGCATGTTCAAATGACTGGTAAATCATAATTTGCACAAAATTTACACATAGTTTAGTCAGGGAAAAATGAAGTTACATATCTTGACTTACCAAAGGAGTTTTCAATGTCTTTTTCCAGAGCTGGAAGAGGACATTAAAATATATCCATGAGATAACAAAATTAAGAAAATAAAAGTATCAATCAATTATGAAAATTTCTGCTTGTGAAGCAACATCACGAATACTGTATAGATTCTCCTACAAAAGAGCAGTCTAATACCATTGCATAACATCCATAAATAATATCAACAAGGCTTTGTGTGGTACATGCATCAATAATATGTACATTTTTACCAGTGAGCTATAAACTTAGACTTTGTTTTACTGTTTTCGCATTTCGTTTAAACAAAGGAGGTTATTCGGAAGAATTACCAAACCTTGATATCGAGCAATTTCCTTTTTTTATATTCTTTGTATCATTAAAGCAGTTGATTGGCATCTAGGTCTATTCACTTTGCAAGATAAATTCATGTTTACAATTTAGACCGATTTTGGCTTATGCCCATGTCGATGTCGAATGATGATAAATCAAGTCCTCAACTTCGAATTTAATAAATGAAAATCAATGGAAAATTATGAGTGTGAACTTCCATTGACGATGATTTACACTCAACACAATGATTTGAGGAAATTGCCATATTCAGGACATTGTTATTTTTGTCAGACTGTGCCAATCAATTAAACAATTCAAAGTTCTTTCAGTTGCACTGGGAAATATTTATAAATGAACAAATAAATGCTTGGATTAACTACATGTTACGATGTAGTTAAGAGATGTGTTCAAGTGTAATTGGCAATTATCGTTGGATTTTAGAAATGATATTCAAATGTCACTACACAACACCATTTTGAAATCAATATGATATTCTCATAAAATTTCAGCTATCAGTTCTGTGACACACTTCACAAAAACGCGGAATGAATAATAGATAACAACTTGTGTACAAACATGCAATGAAAGGATGTTGTCTTAGAAGACCACTCTTTATAACTATGTGTCAAATGCCGGACAACTTTCAATACAAACCAAAAATCATTGCTGTTCTCCACTATTATTCAATATAATTTCTGTTTAGTGCACAACAGGTCAAAGTATCGGTGGTACGAAAAGTATGTGATAATAGGCTGTTTGCCACAAGTGTAAACCCTGTTCCAGGTATATTACAGGTCCATATCTCCTCAATGCCTTTCACCATTGCATCACTTTCATTCGATTGAGTCGATCACTTGACCCTGCTGTTTAAGTGTTGCTGCTACTTTATAAAACTCGGGAACAATATGTCCCCCAGCCCCAAATTATGGGGGTCCTTTTGCCATTTTACCGGTCACTCGCAACACAAACATTGGAAGGCAGTTTTCAAAAAGAAACTATCAAGTGTAGTTTATGTTTAAATTGATCGAATAACTGAAATTTGATTGAATTTCAAAATTTTGAGGTTCAAAAATCATTCTTGAACTTTTTACAAATAATTTTCAAATCAGCACTTGCGTGCACACCCGCAGTTCCTGGGGATCACTTAAAAGGTTTTTTTCTTAATTCGTATCTAGCCTTATTTCGTCTAATCTGTCTAATTAAATAGAATTGAATGTGCTAATTTTGGCAATGATACATAGATTCAGTACATTCAAACAGTAAATATGGTAGTTTTACCAGAAATGGTTAAATTTACTTGCACTGAACACAATGTCATTAAAAAAATTGTTATATTTTGGTACATTTCTATCCTATCTAATTAGACAGATTAGACAAAATAAGGCTAGGTATGAATTAAGAAAAACCTAGAATAATTTCAGTGCACTTCTGGCGCAGGTACGCATGGTAGCAGAAACACTGTAAATCATATGACGAAAAAAATGGGACATGATGATACAAATGAATTGATTGGAATTACTCACGTTTGAGTTCATCTGAAGGTTCAATATCCGTATCATACTCGTCTGAGCTGCCCTCACTGACCGTGAGTTCTGTAGCCTCCCTGTCTAATCGTATTGTTGCTACCCCTTCAGTTAAGTTATCCAAAGTATAACTGGAGCTAACGTCTATTCCACTGTCTGATTTAACATTTTCCCGGGATCGGGGCGAGGCCTGGATCTAAATTTTAAACGGAAAAGTATTTTATTGTACGAAACAAAAAGAGATCCTGTATGTGTGTTGTGTCTGTGTGTAATCTTTACTTTCATTCAAACTTGAAACATTTTCCTGCGTTAAAATCAAAATCCTGAACGATCGAACGATTACATAAGTAATAATAAGCAAATTTACAAAGGATATGGACTAACTCTGACATGATGAAAATAGTATATGATGTTAAAATTGATTGTCAAGTTGACCTTTCCTTGGCTTACACAGGCATAGAGACGGCATGACAAAAAAATTACCGTATTTTTCTGAGTATTTGCGTTGCTGGTGTTTGGAATAGATCCATAATAACAACTGTCTAGTGAGAGCTCTTCCTTGGACAGAAATGCAAATTTTGGTAGTTTAGGAAACTTCGCATCGTCGTTTGATTGGTTATCACGGGAAAGTGGTAGTTTGAAATCAGTGTTCGTTTCCCATCCAGCACCCCCGACAATGGGATCACTAAACGCTACTGGTAAGGCCAGGGCCATTTTGGTGTTCTCCGAGCTTTGTCACATTTGAAAGTCTAAAAGAAAACAAATATTAACATCCTATCTAGTGACAGTATAAAACGAAGGAAACAGTACACTCGTTTCATCAGCATGTCCTTCTGCTTTATAGGAAGACAGGCTGTAAAAACATCATTCATAAGTCTCCTGTCAAATTTCAACTGAATTAAAAAGATTCAAATATTTCTTACCGTTATGTAATCCACAAACATCAAATTATTTAATTTTGTTATAATAAATGAATGAAAAACAGACTTTCCTCTTGTTTACGGTACTTAGTATTGAATCCCTGGTGACACAATGTCAATGTTGGCCCAGTCTCCGATTCACTAGGCTGCCAAAGGATTTAATTGTGAGATACGAAACTTGAGATGGATACAGCTTCAGTGTACGACCCACTGTGTACAATGGAAAATGTTGCGAACAGTGAAGGTTTGGGAAATCTTAAATCTTAAAATGTGCAGAGTATCACAGGCTTGCCTGGCTGTTCCCGATGGGTTTAGTAGCGTAATTGACTCTCAAAGACTTGAGATTAGAATAAATTTAATCTGGTAAATTGTTTCCGATAACAGTAGACTTTTTACAAGATAAAACCCTAAAAACGATCCGCCGCATTTACTTCTCGTTACAAAACTGCTTCTTTTGGCAAAAATGACAACGTAACAAGTGCGGAAGATTAAGTGGTTCATTTAACTTTTTTTTGCCATGTACAAAGATATTTCATCGAACGTTATGAATTTATACTGTAATAGGATCAGATTGAAAGACTTAGAATTTTTATCAGGATTTCATTGTTATTCGATCAAATTATTTGGGCGCTACAAAAGACATCTGGCCCTAGCGAAGGAATCACGATGGTTGCTGCTACAAAAACATTTGTACATATTGGTAGGTTCCCAGCAACGTTCGACATATACCAATCGAAGTCATCTCTGCGGGTTGCCAAGCACTTCTTGCCGCATCCTTCCCTCATCCTCACGGCGAACCTGTAGTCCCATTCTGTTAAGCTGCATCACAGCTCCCACGGCGCGTGGCCGTAACGTAATCTGCATTATTTATTCTCTTGACAACAATGACTATAGATTTTTTTCATAACAGGCAAGTGATCATTCCAGCACAGTGATCGTTAATTTTCTACTCGTCAGTTGTGTTACTAACTAAATCCATATCGGTGATAGCTTATTTCATTAGGACGTAGACGTTCAGAACCGATACCCGTCGGCGCTTAAGATTTAAATTGAGCTACTACAGACAAATACAAAGATTCTTATTTTCTTAGCCAAAATTTATTCCAATCTTAACAAAAATGTGCAGATAACAAGTGATCAAGTGTAACCAATTGTACATATAACAAGTTTCAAGCTTGAGAGGAAACAAGTGGGTAACACATGAAAATCTAATCAATCTTAAACTTTCTGAAATGTTCAAAATTCTAATGGTGTCCGAATTTTCGCATGAGTCGCTTCAGAATTGCAGACCTCATTCCTATGCCTGGTGTTGCAATATCTGGTGTGTCAGTCTTGATTGGTGCATCAATCTTGGTTGGTGTGTCGGTCTTGGTCGGTGGCTTCTCCTGCGGGGGCAACACACTTTGGTCGGGTACCACTGGCGTTATCTCTGGTTTGGTCGGGAACAACAAGGTTTCAATGTCCTGCTTAGGTAGCATGCCCATTTCAACGAACATACTATGTAGGGTCAGGAGTCCCTTAATTGCCTTAAGTATTGTCTTTGGATCAAACTCTGGTGGTATGCTAGGCAGGACGGGAGGCCTTGGTCTTGTCGATATGGTGGCTTCTAGTGGCTTTCCGTCAATGACTATGTTAACGTTGATATCCGGGGAACGAGGACCTGAAACAGGAGAGAATTTCTTACAAGGCTGACACAGTATTTTGCTGTTCCCCCTCGTTTAATACATTATTCAAATACGTAAATGATACGTAAATTTCAGGATATTAACTGTAATAGTCGTGTGAGCATAATTACTTATTGAATTTACCTTGGCACGTTCGACATTCTGGCATGAACTCGTCAGGGAAGGGGTTGGGCAGGCCAATTGGTTTATCGGTGAAAGGCGCGGATTTCCGACCGTTCATTATATCATCCAGTAGTTGGTAAGAGTCTTTCTCCGTCATTCCGTTTTCCATAAGCCCATTCATGAATCTAAAAAAGTGAAAGTGGCAGTAACAAATCACCTTTGGCAGTTTAACAAATCACCTTTCATAAAAGTTTCTAAATACTACGTGACGCTAGGAACACATTTATGGATCTAGAATCTAAAGTTTGGTGGAAAAGCAACAATCAACTAGATGAAGAAAACGTACCCGGTAACTATGCTCTTGATCAACTTGCGAATTACCATATCTGAAATTTCAAACGCCATATTTTGAATTCTCTGGAGAAAGATCAATTTAACGTAATCCTACTTAAGATCCGCATTTTGCACCGAGGCATCCTGTTTACCAGGAAAAACGGTTAAAATTCATTGATCAAAACTGTACCCACTTTCAGATTCAGGGCACTCCGGAGGTAGGACCGAGGGCCCTATTGTTGGTTGTACTGGAACAGAGGGTTCTAGTGTTGGCTCCACGCTAGTCTCTACGTTACCAAGTCCCAGTAGTTCCGATATTACACCTCCAGGCATAATTTCTCCGCCTTTCAGTATCATCAGGGTACTGGCTTGCATATCCGTTGGCAGATACTCCCAGAATATTAACGACAATTCGAGTACTACCTTTAATGCTGGATACGAAAAATATTTTATACATTTTGTATATTTTATATATATATTATTTCTCCGAGCAAAGTTTTTGAATATTTATGTTCTGTTTAATGCAGCTGGGTAATGATCTTTGCTTGGAGAGACGAATCGAAATCCGGATATTATTCACGTCTTCATTCATACTGGCTGGGCAATAAAAGTACAGCTATCCATTAATTTAAACTACTTAGCTTACCCAAATCAGTTGCCACGCCACGCATCAAAACTGTATCATTGTTCTTGGTCGCTTCCACGCGGTCCAGCAAGCCTGTTTTGACTTCAACAATATGTTTCTGTTGAAATAAAGAAAATCACACCCATTTCCAAGTATCGCTCGTCAGTAATTGTTAATACTTTCGACAGTTTCGAAGGTTACAATTTATTACAGCTGTTTCAGCGATTACACACTTACTTTCCAGTTTACCAATGCAGTCAGTACTTTCTCCTTTATGTCAGTTGGTACATCTACGATTTCATCGAATATTGGTCTTAAATCAGACATTAAATCATGCTCCATAAACCTGAAATGTTTGAAAGGTGTGAACCAAGTTAATACGACAGTAGATGTCATTTCTCTGAAAAGTCAATGGCTTTGTGTTACTGAGCAAATTATTTGAAAGGTTTGCATCGTTATTTGAGAACTTTTAGGCCCATAAAGTTTTGTATCTTAAAAAATGCTCACTTTCTCAAAGCTGCGTAGCCATATAACAAAGTGCGTTCAATCACTGGCAAAGAATCTTCGCACGGCACACCCTCAACTGCATTAAAGCTTTTAGTGAGATCCCAGGATGTCATTTGCAGAAGATTTGTCATCGTGTCCACTCTGATCAGGTCTTTGTTAAGGTCCGTCAAATACTTTGTCACCAGCGTAGATTTCGTTTCCAAAACTGAAATGAAGTAGTGACAAGAATACATAAATATAGAAGAATTGTTAAAATAGATCATATGCTGCAGGAATTCAGTTAAATGTGATTCATATTTTTGGGTGGTAATGAACCAAATATTTCAGATTTTTGGTGTTATATCGTTTCCAGTTTGATAGCAGCGATCAACATGTTTCCTTATTAATCATGCGATCCCCGAAACCTTCGTAACTGGAATGCGTATTGAAGCCATAGACATCTGCTTTGGAGATCCATACGTCCAAGTAAAAGAAAAACTTACCCAGGCCTTCATTGTTTAAGTAAGTTCGGATTTCATCAACCACACTTTGGACATGATCAGTCACTTTTCCAGCTAATCGAGCAAGAAAACTACGTGCGCGCGGCGTTTTAATTTCTGGCGTGTTCATCCCGTCTCGCTCTAGTTGCGCTATGATCTTGTACATCCAGTCATCTGGCGTTCCCGTCAGTGTATCCAGAACAAATCCAACTTCGCCTGTGAATCAATTTTTTGTTTCAGAAATGCTTTCCGAGTCAAATAACGAGGGCACTTTTCTACGGTTGAATATTATGAAAACACTTTAGGAATGCAGTATTCCTGCAAGATACTGATTTTCGTTTTGCATTGTGTAACACAATCTCACTTGAAAACAGCTCGGCTACGACTGCCTTCCTGCATGTGTGAGACTGTCGTGCGTAATCATCCAGGACGACGGCTATGGCCATTTTCAACACCTTGAAAACTCCGTTCTCTTCTTTACTGAGGACATCAACTACCAAATCGTCTCCCGTGATTCCTTCAGCTGAAAAGGAGGAAACGGGCACTGTTTAATGTCGTAATAACAAGTGATCAGCTTGCTTAATGTTAGAATCTAGCGCTAGAAAATAATTTGAACCTAGAATAGGGTTTGCAAGGCAGCTACCAATTAAATTCTCGAACAAGTTACACGAAGCAGAGGCAGAATTATCCTCACTTTGAGAATTAAATTTAGAAATTGCAAACTTACGATAAAAGATTGGCGCTAGTATAACTGGTGCACGTGTGGTGGGGAGTATTCCGGATGTGGTTGTTTCTACTACGGGCGGAAATAACGTCGCATTTACAGGCGGCATCGATGTCGACACAGGCGGCAAAGATGATTGATCTACGGGTGGTTGTACCGTGGATACAAGGGATGGTTGTACCGTGGATACAAGGGGTGGTTGTACCGTTGATGCAACAGATTGCATTACCGTAGTTTGCACAGGTGGTAGTGTAGTCTGCGGTGGTGGTGGTTTTATAATAGTTGAAATAGATGTACCTGAAAGAAAGCGATAATTACAGTGCTGCAAATAACGATTGTTTCTCCCACTGAATAGTCATTTCTAGCACCAAACTACCCTCCATGCTCACCCAGAACTCCAGATACTGAATCTATCAGTGGTCCGGTGTTTCCATTATCTAGCGTTTCCTTCAAGTTCATGACCAACTCCTGCAAATATTTGCGAGCTATTTAAAAAAAACCTTCAAAATATGTTTTGATAGCAATGTATTCTTGAAACTGATAAGTCCCAGTAGCACTCCCTCGGCAATGTATAATATCGGGTACACTTACGTTCATTTGTACGAACATATTTCCACCTACACGACGGAACAACGTTATTAGCGTATTCATGTCAATTACTTCAAGGATTTTAGCGTTTGAGAAAATTTCCATCAGGCGGCTGTCGTCCATGTTTAGTCTGAAATTATTTTGAATCATATTAGAAGGTTTGCAATTCAATGCGTTATCATTGTTGTGCAAAAATTTGAATAAAAGCCATGTACCAACTTTTCCTTAAAAAATAATTTTGTACCTTACAATCAGATCTCCTGCTAGAGATTTCATGTCTTTCAATAGCCACGTCACATCCATGTACGATTGTTTAGCTAGTCTGTTCAAGTGCCAAGCAAACTCCTTAGCGATTTCTTTTAAAACCTGAAGGTGTCGATTGTCAATGTTTTATTCTGCGCTAATGATAAATTTTACTACAAAACGTCCAAAGCTTCCGCTATTTTATCTAAAGATTAAATCAAACGCGAATAAAAGATTAAATCAAATGCAACTAGAAAAATAAAACAAATAATACGAACTATTTCGAAAGGTTCCTTCTTGAAATGTTCAATATTCAAGTTTACAAACGTCAGGATGGCACCAAGCGTGTCAAATTCTGGAACAGCCACTCCCCTAAATGTTCCTAAGAAAAAAATCTCCATTTGCTTTGGGATCATGTCAGAGCGCACACCAGTATGCGCACGTTTATGTGCACAAAATCGTTACCGTGAACATTTATTCAATTTGGAAATTGAATTCCAACAATCTCGTCGAATTCTAACAACAACCTATCGGAATGATTTAAACATGGTTGATCTCTTATTTCATGTAGAATTCTTACCCATAAAGCGTTCAAACTCTTCCGAGGCCTCATCCAAGATGGGCTGCAGTTCAGCGTAAATTAGATTAACAAACTCGTTCAGCTGTTCGTCAGTTATGCTGATCTGTTGCTCAATTAAGTAACTATCGATTCCAATCTCCGACTTCAGACGGTCCACGAGTTTGCTTTCTTCTAAAAGTGTCTGTACTGATGTTATCGATTCTAGTAAGGAACCTGTAAAAACGACAGTTGTTAACATTCGTGGATTCGCAATGGTTGGGTAATAGATTTTAAACAATGGATTGTTTACGAGACCAACCTTCCAGCATTCTTGCCAAGACCACTTGTTTTATCTCGAAAGGCAAATACTCCATGCTTAATAACAGATGTTTCAACAGTGTAGTCAGGATTAGTTGACGGTTCTCAAAATCTATATCCATTGTATTCATGTTCATATATGTAGGGAACGTTTCAACTATTATTGAAGTTTCGACCTCCGCATCTAAAATTTACCAGATTGGTACCGTAAGTGACATGCAGAACACACAGAAGGAAAAGGAGTGGGCCTGGGTTACAATACATACAAAATTTTGAAAATAAAACTGAATTGAGTGAAAAAAACTTGCCAACGACAGTTTCCATTTCAAGGAATTCACCAAATGCTAAAGTCAATTCGTTCCAGATCCAACCACCTGAAATGCGAGTACAAGCCGTAAACCATCGGATAATGCCCGGTTTCGAAGGACAGCGATAGCAAGGGTTTACCATTAGCAGGGGCGGATCCAGGATTTCCTGTTGGGGGGTGGGCGCCCGGCCTGTTGGGGGGGTATTTTCGCCCAAAATTTAGCAGAAAGTGCATGAAAACGAAGAAAATTTGGGCCGTTGGGGGGGGGGGCCGGCGGCGCCCCCCCTAGATCCGCCAATGATTACCTTGCTCTAACATAGTTCTGCGAGAAACATGTATGTGAAGATTCGTGTATATGTAGAAAAACTTTGCGCACAAATAGATCTTTCTACATGTCAGTGCATGCAGTCACAAATAGTATTTGTAAGCAGGGATGCATTATTACCCATTACTCTCATAGCATGTTCCCTCATCGCCGTAGGATATTGCAGGCTCAGTTTCACATTGTCCAGTAAAAATTTACCGTTAGCCGCAAAGTGGGAATCCTAAAATGAGTAATTTCTTGGACGTACAATTTAGTCAAACAGATCATTTTTGTTCTCCCGACATCGAAGCAAAATTTAATGACAACAAATTATTTACTTTTAAATCAACTGAACAACTTGTTACCTTCAATAGTTGGATAATTCCAATAGTCATTCTCTTGATTTCATCAGTTACGTTGGTTATTGTGCTGAACTCTTCGGCAATTCTCGTAGTGAAATTGATGGCTTCAATTCTGCGACAGAAATTAATGGTCCACAGACATTTCACACCATAAGCAACTTAGTATCTCAAGATTCATTTTATGCTTGTGTTCATGTACCTGTTGAATGCATCCGTTTCCTGAACAACGGCACTGTTCAGAATATCAATTGGATCAATGCATTCACCAAGATCTGGATCTTCCAACGTTTTCGCGAAGTCCGACATAACCATCTCCAGTAGATTATTAAGCGTCTTCACTTTCACTACATCGGTCTTCAACTCTTCCAACAAAAAGGCAATGAGTTGGTCATCTCCCATTTCTGTAAAAAGAAAAAGTATTAAATTTTTGCCGCCATCCGAATCTCATTTTTCTACCTTTTTAGTAGCAATAGTATTTGGATTACTAGGTTTTCAAAGTCGGGAACTTATCCCTGACAAGGCGGAATTTTCAAACTTCAAATTCGGCTCAGCATTTGTCCTGATCCAGTTTCTGGGTTCGCATCCCGCACGATGCCTGTTCGTTTTTGAAAAAGTGAGCTTTGGCCGGTTGTCTGCTAAAAAAAAGCTTGCTTATCAGACGAGAAAGTTTGCACACCCTTCAACAAAAGATTTGTGAAGAGTAGTTTTTGTCGTTTGCCGCTAATTAGTAAAACAATTTACTTACGGAGCCCAACTAATTTGCCAACCGCCGTAACTTCGGTTACTATTTCGTCAATTACTGGCTTGAACACTCTTGCCAATGTCAACAACTGTTCGTAGATTTCCTCTGTGTCATTGAATGTGACAAGTCCAATCTCGCGTGCTTCTGCCATTATTATTTGGGCCCAGTTCTCGATACTCATGTTTACTACAGCCATAACTTCCCACTTTATTGCATCTAAAAAAGCACACGTCTACATCAAACATGTAAAAGTGCGTGTTGTTTAAACGGTCGACATCCATTCTTCCGACAATTGATAAAACCAATATCGCTGACCACGAGTGATACACAGGCAAGTCCTTTACTTCGTCTTTCCAATTTCACGGTAAAGAGGCATTGTAGTATGTAGTTCAGGCAAAAACCACAATTTCAATCACGCACAGATCTTGTCTAAAAATAAGATATGTTCGACCCCTTTTGATCTAATGGTTTTTTATTTTGTAGAATAAATTGTTTCGAATTGACTTACTTGCCACAAGCCTGGAATAGAACACCTTTTGACAGGCTTCCGGTACATCTGTGTACTCCTCGTAGACAATCATAAATGCTCTGTTGATCAACTCGTCAAATGCAGCAGGATCCTTGAAAATCAACTTGGCAACTTTTTCGTCTTCATCCATTTCATAAACTTCTACATTTGTACACAGAAAACAGATTTTAGCAGAGACAATATTGGCAACAAATTAAACTTTTCGTGCGAGATGCATCAAAAGCTTCTGAAAAATTCAGAAGCATTTAATTATTTTCCTATTTTGTTATGCCGCTGTAGATTCAAGGCACTTACCACCTCCAAGTGATGAGCGGATGAAGGTTTCTATGTAAATTCTGGCTCCTGAAAGTAATATATATATATACATTGACCAAATGTACGGATAATGTACGTTGATTATTCATATAATCAATGTTTCGACCAAGTTACTGGTACGAAAACGAATTCAATTTCAACTCACCAACGTATTCTAGAATGGACGTGGTCAGATCGGCAGTTTCGTTGGTCACAATCGCGTGGAATATTACAGACGACTCATCAAGACGCTCCTGTATTTTCATCATAATTAGTTTTCCAAGCCTGACAATTGCTTCGGTCACTTGCGGTTGTGCTTCGTTTAGGGAAATTATACTCTCCGCCCCAGTTGGCATCGCCATAAGCTCGCCGTACAGGCTCAATCTAAATAAAATAGATATTTCGTGTGAACGTTGGAACATCGACCATTTAGTCTTCCATAAGAGAAAGTCAACACATGTAAAAGGTATAAAAACTATTCTCGCAATGAGAACCAATTACTTCCGAGCACACTAGATTTGCTAAATGTAGGCTTCACATTAATTGTGAAATTATCCGAGGGCTTCCGTTAATGAGTATTCTTCAGTGAACAAAATATACATACGTATCTTTAATCTCTGATTCCACTCGTTCAAGTCTCTCTGGTTCTCCCGTAGGACACGTTCCACTTGTGTATATATCTTTCAGTTTCTCCAGAATTTCCTCAGAGAGTTCATTTACGAAGTCTGGCGTCAGTTCTTCGGGTTCGAGATCTTTGGTCACTTCCTCAAAGGCCGTTCTTACTTCAAGACCCAATAGATCACCTTGAAAAGAAATGTACAGTCAACAACACAATTCTTTATTCTAAATTACAGAAATTGCAAGATGAGGCATGCTTAATTTTTTTTCCTGCAGAAAACCATTTATATTGAACGTAAATCCTTTACTTTAAGGATTCATTGCGAAATGCATTTTAGTGCCACACGAATTACATATTCACATTTTAAAATGAGAATCCTACCATATTCTGGTGTCAAAGCTTGTGCCGTCGTTTCATAGAAATCCTTAACTATAGGGGTCAGTGTGGCAGATGCCTCGTGCAAAAAGCTGTTCACTTCTATGCCATCACCAAGTACCATCTCAATTGTTGTATTTTGTTCATACGCCTCTTCATATAATAGATCGTGGATGTAACGGATCATTGAATGCTCATCCGTATTTACATTTTCGTAGAACACATCTGCGATCGAAGCTGAAATTCAAAATTTTAGTTTGGATCATTGTCCGGAATTTGAAGTTTACCTACCTATCTATAAAAAGGTGCATTTTTTAATTCACAGTTTACCATTTTACATAATAAATTTACCTGCATAGAGTCTGGTGAGTAGAGTCAACTTGCATTCTTTAGTAACGCTATCCAGGTCCATCCAAGACTGTGGGATTACATCAGTAATCTGAACTTCACTGTCTGCAACCATAACCATCCATTGAAGGTGCTTATTTTGTATTTAGCCGTCACAACATTACAACAAATCTCGGAAGTATCCGTCTCTTTCATTAACACTTTTTCAATTTTCATCTTCATCTTTCAATTTAAATTATGCGTAGGAGGAATTATAGCGGTGTGTTTACCTTTTTTGGTGGGCGACAAATTTATTATGCCGGATACTTTCCTTCTCACGTTCTCCATCGAAGCCTCCAGCTGAAGAGACCTTTTCTTTTCTAGTGATGGAAAAGTACATGGGATTAATTACATTCCGACAGAATTGTAATTAAAATTTTGTGGCCCATGATGCGTAATTCGTATCAGTCGTTTGACATTTAGAGATTGTGACAAGAGTAACCGATCTGGGATTTCCCATGGGGATGGGCACAACCCTACGTTTAGCGTGAAAATCTTCTCCCCCAGATCCCCTACCACACACAAATTCAAATTTGAAATAAAGGACGAACCAGCTGCATGCTTTGCTCCTTCAAGTAGCTTCCTCCGTAGCAATTGTATCAGTTTCTGTTGTCTGGTAGCGGTGCCATTTTGTACAGTTGTGCCATTTGCCGTCGCGTTGCCGTTTGCCGTCGCCGTGCCATTTGTAGTGGAGGTGGCGTTTGCATTGGTGGTGCGCACTTTTAAATGATTACGATTCGTACATCCATTTGGGCAAGTTTAGGTGTATTAATGCAAATTAATAATAGTTGCGCAAATATATATCCGCCAAAATGCAGCCACGCACAAATTCTCATTGGGGATTAACAATGAACTAACCTGTCGCATGCTTTGTCCTTTCAAGTAGACTCTTCCGTAGCAATTCTAACACCTGTTTCAGTTGTCGGGTAGCGGTGCCATTTTGGGTAGCAGTGTCATTTGCCGTTGAGGTGGTATTTGCCGTTGAGGTACCATTTGCAGTAGAGGTGCGCAATTCTGAAAAAAGATTTGGATGCATTTATCAATCTACGAAGTGGAAAGTTATGCTTACGAGTCAAGCAGTTGCGGCGACTGCATTAATAGTTTTCATTATTGGAAACTACACCGCGAGACCATTCACGCTGACGAAGTCATTTCAAATGGTCACAAACGAAGGGGCAAGGATACCAGAGCAATTGCGAAGAATATGGACCTTATTTACCGCGAATATGGATCTATTTGCAGCAACTGTTACGCATCTGTCTTGAATTGTAGACAGGCTATTTCAGACGTATTTTAGGGTAAGACAAATTTGAAAAGATGCTTTAAAACAATTTCATAACACGGAAAAAGTGCCCATAAAATGGCAATTTGCTTCCCTTCTTGAAAATCCAAACATGCGGAACATCCTGTTACGTGGCCTCAAAGGAATAACCAGTCAACTTCCCAGTTTTAAAGGCACATCCGTGACTATTTTCACATTACATTTCATCGTCACTACATTGGCACTGATTGCGAAATAAACCTCCCACAAACCATATATATGAAACGCATCTTTCTAAAAATAGTAACCGGCTCTGATTGGTCTGAATTATTGGGGATGCCCGTCACGTGGCAGATAAAGAGGATCTATTCTTAGCTGGGAATCTCGTATCCTATATAAAATCTTCCCGATCAATCACTGCATCAGATTGGTGAAAAGCCTTGGACAGATAGGATAACCATTTCATAATAACTTAGAAACACCTGAAGCTACAAAAATGGATCGTTTGTTAAAGTGTGTTGTTGTGGGAGATGGAGCAGTAGGGAAAACTTGCATGTTGGTTAGTTATGCTACGAATGAATTTCCCCGAGAGCATGTACCAACAGTGTTCGACAACTATGCAGTTACCGTCGTAGCTGCGGGAATTCCTTACACATTAGGCTTGTTCGATACAGCTGGGCAGGTTAGTTGTTAATCATGAAATATAATTTGTCATGAATTTTCAATTTGTCAATTTCATTTTTAAAAGTCAACTTCGATAGAACTGATACACATTTAGTTTTTTTTAAATCCTGCGTGTAATTTTGCTTATTTTTGCCTTTTTACTGCATGCATGACACTGGGAAATTTCATTACTCATGTTGCCATCTCTATGATTACAGGAAGAATACGACAGGTTAAGAATCTTTGCTTATCCAGGAACGGATATTTTCCTGGTATGTTTCTCCGTAATGTCCCCTACGTCCCTGCAGAATGTCGTGGAAACGTGGCTACCAGAGCTTCGACAAAACGCCCCTAAAGCCCCAATCATTCTGGTCGGAACCAAAGTTGATTTACGAGACAATGTCACTGCCGTTCAGGAATTGCAGAAGAAACGACGAAAGCCAATTACTTTCGAAGATGGACAAAAATTCGCCAAAAAGCACAAATTCGAAGTTTACGTGGAATGTTCAGCTTTAACTCAGAAAGGACTAAAGAATGTTTTTGATGAAGCAATTTTGGCTGTTTTGTCGCCTAGGGAACCAGAATCCCATAAACACGGACTTTTCAAGTGCATAAAGCAATGCATTGGTCGATGATGTAATAAGACTTTTGTATATATTATTTAATTAAACTTTATAAAATGTTAAACTCACCTGTACAAATGCTACATATTAACTTTTACAAATCACCAATGTGCCAAATGTATATAAAGCTGGACAGAAATGTTAGTTACTGTGATATTTACCCTTTTTCTAAACGCTACACTGTAAAAAAACTTCTCTTGTATCATTGTTTTGTAACCATTATAAACAAGTTCATTCGGAAAAGTTGTGTGTCGTTAGTAACTGAAAAAGCGTTTCCTACATTGCGAATTATCTTCCTCTTTCGAAACAGTCATGATGCAATTCCCAGATACACTATTAGACTTATAATCATCGACATTACAAAAAGACTAAGTAAGCATGCAAATATACCTGGTTTGTGGTACGAGGAAATGGAAACGCGTTCTCGCTTTTCGGCTAGTTTCAATCTTTGAATCAACTCCACTCGCGTCAATTCCGCCATAGCGACTGCAACAAAAGCAAAGCATGATTAAGTATAAATAGCATTGATATGGTCAATTTTTAACTGAAAATAGATGGCTCTATCTTTATCCTGCCAAAAGTAAGGTTCGGTACCAGTGCATACCAGGAGTACCGAGGCAAGTTCGAACTGAATTTTGTGTGTACATTTTTAATTCCTGTAGGTTGCAGTCTTACAAAATTAAATGAGGACGACATTCGTTGTAGAACTTTCAGTTTACTAGCGCAAATGGAATTTTACCATTTCCTGCTACTGGGACATTTTAAAGAAATCATGCATAGATTTTTTTTCAGAAAATAAATTCCAAGATATTGACAAGCCATTTTTAAACCTTCCAGCCAGAAATACAAGAACCGAATTTTCCCGAATATTAAGATGCAAATGCAAATGTCCTTCAGCAAAAGTAATGGAATAGACTAAAACAATTAATGTAAAATAGAAATTCACTCACCGTGCACGAGGCACAAGACTAGAACCAATCTGAGCCACATCTTCCCTTGCCGACTCGAGCGATGAAAAATGCCGCATGTTAGCTCGGGGCCGCGGCTTTTATACCGCGTTGCGATCGTACTCAAGGATCCGAGAAAGCGATTCGCATTTAAACTCATGTACATTAAGGCCAATCGACAAATAGACGGGTATAGGGGGGGCCAGATTACCGTCACTTATGATAGTGATTCAAAAAAAAAAATCAAAGAGATAGTCTAACTTTCTGACCATACAGCTATAGAATTGACACCATTAAGTGTTGTTTCATACAGATGATCACCAGTAGAAATTACTGACAATAGTATGATCGTGTATTGTAAGCGGTTCTTATTTCAGAAATCGCGTTAACGTCTCCCCTATCAATGCCAAATTTGGACAATGAAGACAAAATAGAAACCTTTTTTTTTTAATCAAAGATTTATCATTTCATGTTGGGTTCACCGCCTGTAGTCTTAGTATTAGCAGGATTTCGGTCCGGTTCAATGAACATTAACTTCTTGTTAAAATCCCCAAACCTCTGACAACCTCTCGGCTACCTTGGCTACGAGCTTGAAGGAAAAACGACACACGCCAATGAACCATGACTACATGGTGTAACAGTATAGGTTTCAGGGGAACTCTCAAAAACGAATAAGTAAAATAGAAACATTTGTCGAATCGTCTGAAAATACCAGAATGAGGATTCTCAGGAGGAATACCTCATGAAAAGCAGTTTATCATCCAGAAAAGATAAGACGTCAGAGTAGGTGGACAATACTATTTACGAAAGAGGACCTTCTGTGGTAAGTAAACTTGCATTATAATTCGAGCAGAAAAATTCCCAGTGGACGTTAATCATGATATTGCATTTTTAGTACATGGTCACGTCATCGAATTTGAAAATGTTATCAAGCATTTTGTATTTTTTATTTTGTTAATTGACCTTATTTTATTCTGCAAGATCATTTACTGGTTACGAACAATTTTAGGAGAAAATGATTCGGCCTTTATGTGACAATTGCGTGGACAGCTACAGGGAGGGTATGTCCATCTACCAAATGGGTGGATATTCTATTGTGAATGACTACTTTAGAAATTACAATATTTCTTTGAGAAGGTCCCTACAAGGACCAACTACGGAGACCTACATACATCTATTTTTTTCACGAAAAAGTACTCAATAGATGCAGGTACGAACGTTAAGGTGAAAAAGATAAACATGGTAAAGCGTGACAATTGAAAGGGAAACGAAACGTTTTTAAAATTGGTTTCATGATGATTTAAAATACTTTTGTTTTTAAATAAAGATTATCACCGTCTTGTTTTTACTTTGGAACCAGCAGATCTTTTTACGGACTAGCGCATCCTTTTATTCATTTTTTGTTCGTTTTATTTGCGATGGCATGAAGACTGATTTGAAAACATGAAGTGATGTAGAAAACATCAGCAGACCTCATTGATGTCCTTTAGAATGCTTCGATTCTTAATCCACACGCCATTAGTACCTGTTTATTGAAGACGAATTCAATACAGTGTATTTAATATTAAAATTCCAATGTTCAGCATTTCATTTTTAAAGTAAAGACAAAAAACAGCTCTGGTAAAAACAAAACTACATACTGTAAATAAATAACCGATATTGAGTATTACATTCTTAAAACAACTCAAAAGATTTCCACAGCATTACAGGAAAATTTGCTTATTTTAAGCACATGCAGTTCTTGTCATGGCGAGAAATTCTCATTAACTTGAATTGTTAAGCTCTGTATCCAACCCAGGGTAACTGAATCAGCCCTACTTATAACGCGGATTTTCCTCCAGGCCTACATCGTGTATGAAAGGCTTGTGTGAAATACACTGATTTTGCAAAGTTTCAGTGTTGACTATATTTACTGAAGGTCTATTTTACTCAACATATATGAAAGAGACAGTTTTTAAAGAGACCACCACATGTGGAATTAGCTCAATTGCAGTCTAATTAAGTGTATTGAGACAAATAGCTCAAATAGTTTCAGCTGCATGGTACTCAGGCGGAATAATAACCTGAGGTTCAAAGGAAACAGATGCACCGCAGGATGAAAACGACTGACATTTCCGTATCAAGCTGGCTTCAAAAATGAACCCGCGTAAATGTCATGTGAAAATAATCAGGTTCTAATTAGACATATGGATCCGGGTATGTTTTAATCGTATACCTTGAACAATTGTTATCGAATATGCAATTGTGTTTATTCGATTCCTATTAGTTTCTATGCGTCATCACTGTACGTCATTAGTATAACTGGGTCTATGCCACTGAGGTTGCAATTCAAAAGAAATTCAAAAATGAGTGCATTCACTTTTTGTTCTGTATATAGCAACACTATATTTGACGGATCCATATTATTTGGCGGATCCCGGAGTTTCTGTAGCAGGGGTTACCCATTGCAAATTTCTATCAAAAATAGAAAATATCAGCCAAAATACCATGAAACTGAAGAAAATTTGGCCTATTGGAGGGGACCCGCATCCCGCCCCCGCCCCAGAAATCGATGATGACTTAAAGGGTAACAGTGTATTGTTTACTGCAAAATATTATAATTAAATAATAATAACATTTGTCATGGATGAAACGTGGAAACTAGAACAAGAATTGTCGTGGCTGGGAGTCGATTGCCAGAAAACACACCCAGTTGTCCATCCAATACCAGAAAGTCCACGCATCCTTCCGCCTTGCCTTATTGTGTGTCCTCAAATAGTGACCAATTGCTGGCGCAATGAAATTAGTTTCATTCGAATGTACTGAAGTGGGCGGCCAAAATAGATGAGTTTGTTTGCAAATGAGCTGCGTCCAACAATACCGTTTTGACCTAGTTACATTTTCAAAGCGTTGTTGGACTCATTACCAATACTCATTACAAGTTTGTACTTACGTTAAAAACGAAATATCAGTCACAGAGAACCTGCGCAAAGTCTCTGGAATATTAATTATTAAGATATTGAGGTTATTCGTGCTTCAGACTTCACTGTAAAAGATATTCACGGCCACATAAAAAGTAGTTAATGATTTCGCCACAAATATAATTAGTCTTTTGATGAATCTTGGGAAGAGAAATAATTGGATTTTCCTGTTAATAAAACAAGTTTTTACGAAACTGGGAATTAGAATGCAGAAGCAAGCTTATGAGAGTTACATTTTTTTTTACTTTATATGGTACATGAGACCATGACGTGTCAGAGCTCAGTTGCATTTTTCACTATTATGAAGGTGGATAATTGTCAATTATTAATTCCAAAGATAATTTCCAACCATATACAGGATGTAAGCGTCCAAAAACACCACTCGTTTCAAAAGTCTAATAATTTAGAAAAAAATGGTAAAAGCTTTTTAAAGTCGGATGGCATTCAACGGTTTAGGTACCTGAAGTGAAACTTTTAGAACGGTTTCTTACAGTCAACACTTTTGCAATTTCCTTCCAGGCATTAGAATTGTGCGAATAAAACAAAAAAACAACACATAAACATTGCTGAAGAAAACAATAACCCAGATACTGCTACAATTAGCTATTGCCATTCAGCATCCATAAATAAGCCGGGATTAAGTGGGCAAAATGTCACAAAGGTTTCCAATTAAACAGTTGACTTGATTGGTGAAAGTCTACTAGCTCGCCTCTAATCCTTCTCATGGTATTGATTGCTCAAAGCACCTGTATTTCTGACATATTGATATTATTTGCTTAGATTCAGGATGCCGTGGGCATTTCTTGTAAATGTCTACAGATTTAAAACAATGCTGCAGACCTTGCGTAGGTTCATCAACATCGTTCATGGCCCAGATGGCCATCTCATCGGGTAGATATGTGGTTTTTGTTTGTTTCTAGACGATAGATCCCAATTGCATGTGTTTTTAACATTTAAATAAACTGGAAAAGGCCACGGAAGATTTGGTAAGCAAGGAAAACAAGTGTAGTGTTCATTATGGCAGTTCAATGATGGATCCATTTTCATTTATCTATCCTAGACAGTATTTCCCCAGATGGACGTATGGTTCTTCTATAATGCGGTTTTCTTCATATCAAAGGTTTTATCAAGCTATTTCTTGACAACCCTAGTCAAAGGTATGTTCACATAACATAGTGAGGCCATCTCACCACTTTCCAACACTTTCCACGTACACTGCTTATGCGGAAAGATAATAGATCTATTATCACTCGTTTCTGTCTATCTGTTCGTCTGGTTGGGCTATGACTTTTTACCCGTATACTTCTTCATGATATCTTGGTCAAGTTTGAGTAAAAGGTCATTGTGTATATTTCAAGCTCTGTTATTACCCAGAATGATGTTAGGGGAGTAGGTATTTTTTGTAATTGTTTTGGATTTTAGTTACCATTAATTATAATGCATAATCATGTTTCAGCTCTCGCCTGAACGAAATTCCTGTTCCTGAAACTTGAGAAGCAGAGCGAATAACGACGATAGATTATTTGCAATATGAGAACTTCGTTTCGTATAAAGCTTTTAATATCACAGCACCTAAGATTCTCTGTATTTTTTTCTGAAACGTACCGATGAATACCGACTCTTCATATCGCAGTTGTAAACTACTCTCTTTGATGCAAAATTGTTTGATACCCATATTTTATATTTTCCATCAAAGAAATTAAATTAATCTCCCACAGGAAAATGAAGCAACCTTTCACTTAATCTCATTTCCTTTATATTATACATATCATAAGCATTCCTAAGTTATTTGAAGCATAAACATTACATTACAATCCTTTGCATCCCACGCGTTCACGTTTGTGCATTTTTTAAAATTACATTGATATTTACGTTGTCCGCACCAGCTCTATGAGAAGTTGAAATAATCTACACTTGGCTGAGGCTGAGTACCTTTCAACGGGTTGACACTAATAGCTTGGTTGGAATGACAAAACATGCCCTAATACGATTAATGTGGAGGTTTTGCGGTGTATTATTAAAGGGAATCACGGTTTTTTAGCCACAAGTAGTACCATTACAAGTTGTGTAACATACATTCTGCATTAAGAGAAGTCTCCCATTAAGTCTTATGTTATTCTGTCTCTATTCACATAAAATTTTCATGTCAATGAATGATGTTCAATATGGAAGTGACTAACATGTAATACTGATTGAATATATAGGGGTGTTTTACGCAACGGAAAAAAAAACATTAAAAATGAAAACGTTTTTTCTTTATGACCTGCTTTAATGCTTACAAACTGTAAATGACACACAGAAACCAGGCCACCAGGCAAATCAATTCCAAAAACCTCCAATATTTCTCCAAAAAGCGAAATTGTCACACAAAAGCCGACATTCAAGAAAGCGACTGGAAATTTTCTTAATTTTCACGTGGAACCTAAAAATCTGCCTGATCACCGTCTGATCGAAATGGTTTGACATGTAGATGCCCTGTCAAACAACGGTTACTTTGTAATAAAGTAAGAGAATATATGTCTTGGGAAAATAAGTATGCTACGTAATGAAATGCCTTTCTGCGCTGTACATTTCTGTTACCTGTGGTCACCATCCAATTTGCCGAGAACTTAATGAATGCTGGCCTATCTCTGACCTCCGTCACTTGCACATGATTAATTCCACCTTGCATAATCTGTGACCAGACAATTCATTATATCTTATTCATTTCTCGTAGTTGGCATACTGGTCAATTAATGTTGAGTACCTACATTATTGGCGGATCCAGGATTTCCCGTACGGGGGGCGCCCAGCCCGTAGGGGGGGGGGCGCCAACCCAGTTTTCACCTATTTTCGCCCAAAAATCGCATGAAATGAAAATGAAGAAAATTTTGGCCGTGGGGGGGGGGGGGGGGGACGCACACCTCCTGTGCCCCCCGTAAATCCGCCAATGTACATGCAGAAAAATAGATCTACCAAGTGACCGCGAAACAATATTCATTCCATCTGTCAGCTGAGATTTTGTCCATTGTTTATTTGCGCTGTCATCGTTTGTGAATGTTAAATCACCAGAGTGATTGTTAGACTAGTGGCGACATCTTCCTTCTTTCATCGAAAGAACGTCAAGCACCTACTGTCATCTTCCAGTCCACTGGATGGACTATTGTTAGGATAATATTTCTCAAAGGCATTGATCACACCAACAATTTGTCTGGTTACTGGTGTCATTTGAACCAGTATCAAGTCTATTTTTCAACATGGTGGACCGCTAGGTGGCAGACCCAGTAG
>JBCAUI010539139.1:0-10905 GCA_038406195.1 Haplosyllis anthogorgicola
TTAGATATTTACCTGAGGCAACTAGAAATGTGATATAGATGTGCACCCTTCAATGTACAAATTCCTTCTGAAGATGCACCCCATGCGCACGCTGTTTTATCCATTTTGGAGGTGTGCCTGATGTTATGAGGTAATTACGTCATAACGTACCGGTGGACGGCCACTAGTTGGCGCCATGGCGCGAAATACTACTGACGTAACGATTAGTAATGATTTATTATCCAATTTATTACACAGTGATCCAATTGTGGCCGTTTCTGATCTGCCTTTCTGAAATGCTTCTAGAAATGCTACAAACATGACAGGAAAGACACATATAATTCCCCAGTTTAAAAAGTTATCACAGGAGAAGACAATTAGATAAATCCACGATCTTATTGAACGAAGTTCTGTGTTAGGTGATTCAAAAGATAATTCCATTTCGTTTTTATTTTCAGTAACATCGCTTTGTATGTTTTTTGCAGCAGAACCGTCTTTATTCACACCGGCCATCCTTTAATTTTAATCTTTATTTTGACGGTTCTCGATAAAATCTGGTTGGACACTGTCTGTAAACTTTATCCTATTTCATCTTCATATCCCAGGCATGAAATCTATTAATTTTTCAGGATCAGAGCTAACAATCATTAGAATAAAGTCGATCTTTCAGTGCATCGTAGGTTACTTCCGATTTGGGATAAAAGATACGGCACTCTACACAGTTGAGCACACTTCATCTTTTCTAAGGATTTCAACTTGGAAAAATACACACATATATCCCTTATCGTGTTAACTATCTGCAATTGTACAACATAACACGCACATGAACATATCAGGTTTGTCTCAACTAAAACAAAATTATCATACTGATTTGTGTACTTTCTTTTAATAACCGTTAATATGGGTTTCTCGTTACCATTTATAAAATTAAATAATATGGTTGTTATCACAAATGTTAACCAAAAATGGGACTACTAAAATATTGTTATGCAAACACAAGAAAGAGTATCTAGTACATGTTGATTTAATAGTATTAATACCTCAAAATACAAATGTGAATGTACCATAAGCGTTGTCACGTTAATATCCAGAAGCTTTTGGATGTTCTATTTGTTTCTAAGTAATATTTGAGTCATTCTGTCTTTAGGAATGACCGAAACTACAAGCACGAAGACGAATTATACTTAAATCAACTACTCGATTCACTTTCCATGCTTTCAGTCTCTGTTATCCCTAATTTGGATCTGACAACTAGAACATATTGTGGGTCAATCAGAGTGCAAAGTAAACCACGATGGGACTTGGGTCAGTGGTGCAAAAAAGCCTGGCAATTGTGCAGATGAAAAATGACGGAAGATATTTCAAGATAATTGTATCAATCGAACCCTGAATGAGACACGTGCAACTGTCAATCCATTGAGTCGTGTCCAAAGTTGTACAAAACGAAAACATAAACGGAACGGAGTAATTGGGGGTGGGGGGGTTTACTCCTGCTGAATGGGTGGAGCGTCTTCAATGTAGCTGCTATAATAACGAGGGATGATGAAGTTGTGAGTCAGAAGTGGTAGAATGCAAGGTTGGTGAGTGAACATTCCTTAGATTTCAATTAAAAAATTACAGCAAACCTAATACTTACTGGAAACATGCTTCTGTTGTCACAGAAGAAATGTGTAAAACGTTGTGTAACGCTGCATTCAGAATATGCGTATTGTCCTCTGACAGAGATTTTCTTATTTATTGCGTCTACTTTGGCATCTTATCTTTATTAGACAAGGAAATTTGTACTTTTTTTAGTGTAGGTAAACCATACATTCTTCTGATTACACAATGGTCCTCAGATGTGAACTAGTCCATACATGTCGTTATGTACACAACATTTTACCTCTTGACACTGCTGTGTGCCGAGTTCAATCTTTGTTCTTTTTAACGGTTGGATATCCAATAACAGTGTGGAAGTAAACGTTCCGTAAAAAGTCAAATGGTTTTCAAAACATTCGCATTTTGTTCAAGTACCTGTACTGTAAAATAGGTACGGTACCTATACCTTCTACAGGAGTCATTTAATAACCTATTTGTCTGTGCTCACATGTCAACAAATGATAATTTCAGATAGAAGATTCAAACTATCTGTACCTCTTTTCCGCTCCGTCCAAAATATGTTATGAGCCGGATGAGACGTGTTGCAAATTATAGCTGTATATTTCATTAGGTTTGATTGCGTCTTCGTATCGATTCCTGTATGAAAAAATAAAACAGAAAGAGTATGGATTTCTGATTACAGTCTTTATTCTTCGTACAACAAAGTTTCATTATTAACATTTCATATATTAAGAATTCTGTTAATACTGGTTAACTGGCTGATGTTAACATTGTTTCCGATAAAACACTTTGATAGAATGTAAAAGCATTAATCTACTATAAGTATGCGTTAAATAACTATGAATAAAACAGCATTCAAATTATTTTACTTTTCTTTTTTTCCTTTGCCATTGGGGGCCTACATTAATTTCGGTTCAGAATAACACCTTATTCGAACGTCTCCTTTTCATTTCAAAGTAAGGTATGAAACTCACACAAACTGTTCCAAAAAATCCCAAACAGCCATATATAATGTACGGCACATCGTAACTTTGAGTTGAATCATAGATCATACCAGCAGTTGGAACACTGAATATTACAAATAATCCTGTAATACAACATTGTAGACTACAGGCTGATACTACATATTCACGTTCCATTCGAGTTTTTCGGAAATTTGTTTCACTAATTAGTCCAAATAGACTAATTAGTAAAATCCATGTGTAATTGATTTTTTGATTACATAGTTACTAAAACTTGATGAAAACATACAATTTTCTGTTGCTTTTCATCAAATTTTAGTAATCACGCAATCGAAAAATTGATCACACATGGAGTTTTCTAATTAGTCTAATTAGACTAATTAGTAAAACGAATTTCAGAAAAACTTGTTTATCATAACAAAATAGAATTGATAAATCCTAAAGTGGCAATAAGTTGTAAAATATCAAAAAGACTTTGTTAACTTCAGAAGTCAGTTATAATTGTAGTTTAGAGGTGCACGTACCCAAGTTTCAAACATATGGATGTTAGTAGTTAAGTCCCAGGATGGACTGCCGTTTAAAAACTGCAGTCCTAAACCCGCGGCACTCTGGATTGCTTCACCTGGAAAGACATGCTTTCATATAGTCTAATTAAAAAGAAGAAAAATAATGAGCAATTCATTCATATCAACACTCAAAAGACACATATTATTAGCTTTTCATTGCCGATTTCTTTAACATACTAACATCGATTAGACTGACCTAAGAAAAATGCACAAATGTATCTAAATCTGCTCATATTCACTGCAAAACTGCAGTAAATGACTTTGTAGAAGAAGCTATGCGTCTCGACAAAAGCGGCATCTGGTAAAACGATTGAAATACAATTCAGTTTAGAACTTCTTTATTTAATGCATTGATGAGCCTAAGCGTTTCGTCAGGAGAACAATTACATTTCTGTTGCTGTAATAATTTTTTCCATAACAAATCCGTGGTGATTCCTTTAATTTAATTTATATGCCCCGAGAAATCATCATAGTATTTGAAATCGTTTGTTGAAGTGCGCTTCAAAATGTCAAATTCTATTCTATGCCTGAATAGTCTCACTATAAAATCATAACGGTTGGGGCTAATAGAGTATTTCTTGCATTAGCACGGTGGTCGAACTGAGAATGCTGGAAACGTTATACTGTTAACTATAACAAAACCGGGCAAAACATCTCAAAAGTCAAGTTTACATAAAGTATTCCTCGTAATCTTTGTATATAAACAAAGGGAAACCATTTTGATTTTCTGCTGAACTGCTATTTTTTACTTTTTAATATCCAAAGTTATCATGAACAAAATTCATTTGAATTGCATACCTTGTTATTATCTGATTTATAATAATTTTTTTTCACTTAGCAATAGTGCATTGTATAGTTGGAAAAGAGGACTTGATTTTTCCACCATTGTTCATGGATTTGTTATAGTTGACGGTATGTTGTTTACGGAAAATCAGTTCGAACACCGTGATTAGAGGAAAATTTTACCAAGTGTAGAGCAAATTTTCATGGTTTTTTTTGGCGTCAATAGTATGACGGAATTTTTTGTCCTGATGCATTCCTAAATACGATACATTCCCGAACTGTAAGTTGAAAGGAAAGTATTTTCGACTAACCTCCAAGTATTTCTGATGGGAATCTTCTTGATATACCGAGATATAACGCACCATTAATGAAAGATTTACTTAACTTCTTCAAAACGTCCACCCGCAAGTAAAATTAAGTTTTTTTTCTAAACAGAATCGTGATTAAAATCATAAGAGTTTGAAATAGCAAATATTGTCGTGGCGTGAAACATTTATTTAGGCAAACTGTACTTTTCAGTGACCCATAGTTTATACTTTAAAAGGAATTTCCTCAGCTGCCGCTGCCATTTCTCTTGCTTTCATAAGTTCGAATTTCTGATAAGGTAATCAATAATGTATCGTGGCTATCGTTTTTTGTTAATAATTTCTTGTATAAAATGCAAATATATATATTATCATGACACGTTTGGACTGGGAGAGATGATCCTGTGTTCATTCTCCAAAGCTGTCATCTTCTTATTTTGATCAAAATCTTTCTGAAAATAATAATCATTCCTTTCAGTTGGATACAAAGTGTATGTTATAAAGCATGATTTTATAGCTAAAATTATGTGATAGTGTGCTGAACTGCACAAAGTAAAGCAGTTTTCTGCCGCTCCACAGTTGCGGCAACACCTTAAGGGCAATAAATACAAGCTACACTTCGTTCCCTGCTCTGAGGACACTTTTGACATACACCTTTTATCACCCGATTTATTAATTTTGTGTTGTTTGTTTTTGAAGGAGGACGATGACACTCACTTGTTTAGCATGTCCAAAGTTAGGACCAGTTATCTAGATTTGTCGAAATTAGAAAGAGACACTAATCATGACTAATGAAATATAAGTCAGTTGTGTACCTTAGTGCGTATTTCTCTTGAGAACCCCTAAGAGTTTCCTTTTTCTTGACAAGACCATCATGAATACCGAATACCAAACTGGTTAGTTTCTGGGTACACGTCATCATCGGACTGACAAGAAAGATGTAAAGAGATTCATAAATGTTTGTTAAATTATAAAATCTGGGAAATGTAGGTTGAAGAGGTTCATTTTTCTGAATGGTTTTATTTTCTTTAAGGATGTATACTTGGTGGCCTCCTTATGATAAAGCAACAAAAGGCTAAATTGGTCTTCATTTTTGTCTATGCAAAATTCCCGTTGTACGTCCACGCCATCTATTTAAATATTTTGGGATTATTGAACATCAATACTGTGTATGTTTTGTCTCCATCTACCGTCGTCAAATGAAATGCTACCCCTTTACCACATCAACAGAAAATGATTACAATTTCAACAGGGTTACACTTACAAAGCGCGATTTTAATGCTACAATTATGTGATGGTGTTCTGAACTGCAATACTAAAGCATAGGAATTTTCTGCAGCCCACAACTGTAGCAGCATCCGGCGGGCAATAAATACAAACTATAGTTCGTAACCTACTGATAGCCAGCTTCCAAATAAAATAAAGACGATCCCAGATTTATCACATCTTATGAAACTCATGATTATTTCATATTCTGCCTTGGTTTTCATTTGAGGTTTTTACTTACTCAATTTTGTTTGCCTAATTAGCCTAATTCACCTAATTTTATAGACAGCATAGTTTCAATTAATAGTAAACATTCAAATTTTAGCAATTTTACCAATTATAGTTTTTCAGAGGTCTTATTAAAATAAGTATCAAATTATACTAAAGATAGTCATCTTACAAATTTTAGTTTTACTATTTTTGGTATAATTACTCAAATTTGTTTTTTAAAAAGACACATGGCATTAGGTGAATTGGGCTAATCAGGTAAAAACTGATTTAATAAAAACCTCGAATAACAAGTGAGTCTAAGGGTCATCGTGTTCAGGCTTACACCTTACTGGTGGAAAAGACAGGCATAGCATAGTTCTAAGGTACCACCAAACAGAGTTCAACATGGCAGATGGAGACATTGTATAAAATGAATTCATGTGTGATTAATGTTGACATTAATGTTGAACAGATGGCATAGACTTGGTACAGAGATGATATAGCGATAACATAAAATGAAAACCATTTCAGCATCTGATATTTGGAGCCAGAATTTCAAAACAGCGAATGCGAATATTTGATCTAATTGGATTTTATGCAGATCGGGCCTAAGACTCCTGGGATCTTTTTCAACCAATCTTACCTTTCACTAATTGGAAGGTGCGACAACTGACAACATTTCAATCGTATATTTCCCGAATTGACTATGGAGAGCACAAATATCGATAGAATAAATGAAGCTTATACGTCTTTTCCATCTGATTACTTTCTGTAAATGGAAGTTCCTTTTGTGTCTTCAAGCACACTGGAAAAAGCCATGCATTAAAAAGTTTATTTTGTCGTCTGTTTAAATCTCTGTTAATTAAGCCATGATTTGTTTGTTTGAATACAAATAAAAATTGACAAACCCTACGCAAATTCACATTGAAGCCTGTCAATTCAAACAAAATTAAATGGCGGTAGAATTTGTGTTCTTTTGACAAAGCCTGGAGAAGGGAAGACATTTCATTTTTTCAATGTCATCGACTATTTAACCCTTTCGATACCACAATCGAAGCCAATAATGGTGGTTCCTTGTGTACTGGCTTACGGTAATATCACTCAATATGTAGAGATTGTTAAACAATTTAAACAATTCTTTTTCCAAAAAATCCCCACACATTTCGTGATGTATATTCTTACAGAAATTTCTGAGGAAGTCGTTTACCAGTAAATCGACATTAGATACAGAAGTCCTGTATTCTGTTTTTTAATGTTTATTGTAATTAATTTAAAAGAGAGCAATTTATTATCCGCGTCCATAGAGAAATCATCATCTAATTAGAAATCGGCAATTTCATTTTGATATGCCGAAATGACTCATATTTAATCAATAACAGAATTTGACATTGTTTTTTTTATTTTCTCTTAAAAATTTTACATTCGTGAGAACTCCCGCATAGATTTATGTATTGTAGATTAAGATCATTCAGCAGGTTCGTGTGTATTTTCTGTGCAGATAGACAGTCAAGTAAGACGCATCTCTCAATATCTTTTCCTTTCCTTCTTCTTTCAATACATAGAATAATATTACAGACAATTTAAAAAAAAAAAAAATTTAAAAAAAAAATTTCAGTCTCTTATTTCTTTTTGGTTTAATTTTTATAAATGCGTACATTAATGTTTCAATTTTCTTTAGTACTGGCACCGCAAAATGTTGACACGTTGAGTCAATTCTCATTAGAAACATATCATAGGTTTTGTACAGTTTTTCTGACAGTTCAGATTTATTCCTGTCCATTTGATCTCTCGTTTATAACCAGAAATGTCTTTTTGGTTTGTTTGTTTATTAAGAAAATTTGAGTTATGAACACGAAAATCACATCGGAACTTTAACACGGTATCTTATGAGAGCTCCTTTTTGGACCCTTATGTACACAATTGATCCGATTTTTGTGAAGTGGTTATCTTTCTGTGCGTCGGAAACACACATATCGTGAAATTACTATTAAAAGTAAATGACCGACTTTTGGACGTTAACTTTCAATAGTAATTTCACGATCTGACGTGTCGTGAAATCATTTTGGAAACGTACAGATAAAAGAGAATGATGTGCTATTGTTCCCAGAAATTGTAGAAATAATTTTAGTAAATTTTCTGTTGACTTCTTGATATAAGTATTGCATTCGCCACTGCATCTCTTTCAGTCCTTTCTGTGTAGTTCTTATGTTCTCTTTGATGTCCGTAAGAGCTGCAAATGTAGTTTTGGCCATCACTGATGTGCGGTTGTGTAGTGTTTGAATCTGTGAATGGAGAATTTTATCCTTAGTTTGTAAGACTTGCATTGCCTTATGCATTGCTTTGTTTTTCTTGGAGTTGGTGTAGGAATTCAATCCCTTTATCAGAAGTCCACCAACTGTGCCTATACCTGTAAAGATAAGCACTGTGCCTCTTTTTCCTTTACTATGGTCTTGTGTCATATTTGATTTTGAGTAAATGAATTGACCATCTCGTGTTTTTATGGCTGTGCCATTTTCAGTATTGAATATTTTATTTGGCAAAATTGATGGCAAGAAATTCTGTATCATGTCTTGTAATTTCAACCTCTTTTCTTTTATTGTGACCATGTAATCATCATACATGTCTGCAAAGGTTTGGCAAGCTGCAGTATGCAATGCTTCATCATTAAGTGTTGTATTATCTTCGAATACTGAGGGATTTTCTGATCTAGTATACCCATAATTATCACAATGTGGGAAGACCGGTGGTGAGAATTTTAAGTCTTTAACCCTTGGTGGTCTAATTGCTATGAATAGATAGTGTCTTTGAAGATTTTGTAATAACATACCTTGATTTTTGAAGAGCATACCGTATTCTGGTTTTAATAATGGTTTTGGTATGTAAGCTCACTCATAATCCAGTGATTGTGGTATGTCGTACTGAAATCCAGTATCTCTTTTATTGCATTTGATTGGTTTCTTTAATTGTATCATGCCATCATTCTCTGTGGTTCGATGATTCTTCTTTTGGTGGTTTTACTCATGCTACTGCATGATATTGCACTGGTATAGATTTCTCAAATTTGAGATTGATCTTGAAGTGTCTTTTTGCTGCATTGCGGACACTTATGCATACAAATGTTTATAATATCATTAATGTCAGTTTCATCATGGTTTATGAGTTTTCCACTTCCGGAATTGCTAGTAATGAAGTTGTTTGTAAGCATCTGGTATCTATTCCTTGACTGTGTTCAAGCTTCAGGTACTGGTCATGTATTTCTACCATGCCTTCTGGGGTGTTCATGGGCCCTGGCTTAATTCTGATTACATGATAGACTTCTGGTAATACCCTGTTTGATAGGCCTTTGAGTCGATAGTGGGTGTGGTCTAATACTGTATCTACAACCAATGGGCCAACAAAATCTTGTCTAAACTTTGTTGTGCCTGTCTGTAGTGTTGATGCATGAGGTGCTAACAGATATATGAGTTTACCAGGTGGGTAATGTTCCTTGTTTTTATACATTCTGTCTTTCACCTCATATGCCTGGGCTTGAGTGGTTTTCCATTCTAAATGTAATTGTTTAATATGCTCTGCTCTATTCTTTAACAGTCTAAAATATTCTTTATGTTGCACTGGTATTTCTTCTATTGGGGAGAATGTTAAATTCGATAGGTCTGGTGGTTTTCTAGCAAAGACCAGTTCGAATGGGGAGAATCCATCTAGCGCTTCTGATGCAAAGGTGTTCATTGCAAATGCTGGAACACCTGCATATAGCGGCCACATTTGTCCTTATTCTGTTAGGTGTTTTGTTATGTTGCCAATTGTTTGTATTTGTCTCTCAGTTTTAGAGCTGCCATGATTGAATGGACTTATCAGTTTCATATCACATTATAGTGCTTTTAATATGTGCATTATTATGTTGCTAGTGAAAGCTCTATCTTTATCAACTATTAGTAACTTGGGTGGCCCAAAGATACTTATTATCCTATTGATCGATGATATGCAATTAGAGAAGAGCAAAAGAAGGTAAAAGATAGGGAAATGAAATGACTTGAACATTTAGGTATCATAAAGAAAGGCTTAACTGGATATAGCTAACCAGTACTACTAGTAAAAAGAAAACAACAAAACCTATATAGAGTGTGCACAGATTTTAGGGTACTAAATGATCAATTGGTGAGAATAAATCACACATTTCCGCTGGTCAGATTGCATCGAGTCTATCGGAAGTGCATTATGTGATGTGCTGAGCGCCATAGACTTATGTGATGCTTTCCACTGACTGAGACTTGCAGAATCGTCACAACAATACTGTGGTATTACTTCCTTTTATGGTAGTCCTACATATCACTACCTTCACATGGGTATGGGGATGTTGATCAGCCCCCAAATTTGGCAGCAGTTTGTTGATTAGTGTTTTAATGATGACCTAATTACTGACAGAGATAAATATAAGATAATAATGGATGACGCTATGGTATTTTCAACCATACAAGACCATTTTGAACTACTCATAAACATGTTCAAGGTTCTCATAAAATTTGGTCTCAAAATATCACCGCACAAATGCAAATTCTTCAGGGACCAACTTATATACATGGGTTTAAAATATATGATCAAAGATGGCAAAGCATGCTATACACCCATGAAGGACAAATGTGAAGTAATACAAAATATGTCTGCCCCTAGAAATGTAAAGGAATGCAGAGCATTCTGCAGGATGGTGAATTTCCACATTTTTGAAAGACTTGCGAGTACTATTAATCCCAATACATGAACTTCAGAAGAAAAGAAAGTATCAGTGGACAAAAGAGGTACAGACTGCCTTTGAGAAAATTAAGAAATTGTTAACATCACCACCCGTATTAAAAATGCCCACAAGCGATGGGTTATTCAGGCTCGGAAGTGATACTTTGAGAGATGGTGTAGGTGGCACACTTTACCAAAAGCAAGGAAATGAATGGGTATTAATTAGCTACCATTCTAAACATTTGCCAGGAGCTGTTCAAAACTACAGAGTCACAGAATTAGAATTAACTGGACTCATAGTAAAAGTAAATATTCACAGGTTTTCACAATTACTCAGGCATAGATATTTTGAGGTACTGGTAGACCACATAGCAATCGAACACATGAAAAAGGGCAAAACAGAGCCACCAATGAATAGGCTAACAACCCCACTCTTAAAATTAAGAGACTATGCAATTGATTTGAAATACCAAATAGGCAAACAAATGCTCACAAGTGATGCTCTTT
>JBCAUI010539150.1:0-10903 GCA_038406195.1 Haplosyllis anthogorgicola
CCACCAATATTTCCAGTTTAGCAGCCATATTTGTGTTTTTTCATTGGCCACTTATTTGGGATTTGATCTTATACACTGTATTTGCATCCATATGATATTGTAACCTATATGTTGTCTTACTTTATGATAATGCCAAATGAGCTCAGGTCCATCTGGACCTATTTTTTAGTTTCTTTGGGCATTTTTTGAAATTTGTGGTTTGATATTATTGCCCTCAGTGTTCGGTCTTTAATTTGCCCTGATCTTTTTTCCGAAATGTGTAATTTAATTGACCTAGTTAAATCATTCCACACCCTAGTTTCATCAGTTACACATACATCCACCAGAAACAAATCCAGAAATTTGTACAGAAGGGAGTTAATGACTCAAGGCATTTGCAGCCTCGTAGGCTGGCCATCGTACTTTGTGTCTAGTTTTTAACAGGGATAAAAAATTGGGGAGAGGGTGGGAAGGGTCTCCATGGATCCGCCACTCTACATACCTCTACCCAACACAATCTACAATTACAAAACCTAGTTTCATGTATGGGGTAAAATATGCATTACCTTTATCGAAAGCGATTTTTCTACGCTACTATAAAAATGTGTAGACTTGATGGCGGGTTGTGCTGTGATTGACGAGGTGAGTGTTCCGCGGGGCAGATCCTCAGGTGGATTGAAGGGATAATTGGCAAATTGGGGGGGCAGATAAAATCACCTGGTATTGTGTGTAGTAACTCTACGTATTATATTTTGTAACGAGGGGAGATACCACCTGACTGCCTCGAATAACTGTATAAATTACATTATTTTATTCATGCTTTCCAATGTATTTTTTTGTTGTACAGTTGACATTGAGGTTATACCTTGTGTGAATATTAGGCAGGCAAATATGCTTTGACACTGTTATAAAATAAGTGTATTATGTTGTAAGGGGTGCAGAAAGACAGACAGATTGATGCACAAGATCTTTCTCTCCACTCTTTCACACCCAAAAAATGCAGAAATCAACTGACAGTAAACAAAACTAGCAACTGTATTTTTTTAAGACCACCATACAACAGTCTGGGAAGGAAATTGACCCTTTACCATTGAATTCAGAATCAGTCCAGCATGAAGCCATGGTGAAGAATTTTCAGCAGTGTTACCATCATGCTGTAAGTCAAACTGTTGTCTCATTACACAGTCTGTTTACTGCTAGTTTTTGATCTTTGCTGAGAGGTTTGTGTTGTTGGTTGTGCACACTGCGTTCTTATCAGGCTTATCAAATAGTGTTAAGTTGATCACCAGCAGGTAACTGATAAAGCTCCCAGCAGTCAAGAACATTACCAATACAAGAATAGTTCTGAATGGATCTTTATGGTTCTACTCCATTCCAGAATGGCACAAAATTAAGACAGATAGTTCCAGAAATAGTTTGATAATACGCCCCAAAATTATACTTGTACGAGAATAACTAAGTGTTAATTGGGTGACTGTTCCACAACTGCACACAAGTGAGATAGATAGTTCATAGAGTTGGTGTGATTAGTTTCTTATTGATATAAATACAGTTGCATCTACTGAACCAGTTAGTTTTAGGTCCTGGGGATCTTTTGATGATCCAAATTTGGATAACATCATTCTACTCTGTTATTTAGGTTTTATTTTGGACATGTATTTCCTCTGACTATTAACTAACTAACTGTTTATTGGCTTATCAGGTGTTTATTCAAGTAGTTTTACAATAAGAAGCATGTGGTTATGTGGAGGCAGTTTCTGTATGGCCATGTGGTTTGAGGCAGGTGAACTGTTTACTTGTTTACATGTCATCCACTTAGCTTGTTGCAGGTGCCTTTAAATAGCACCTGTATTGGGATGTTATTGTATTACACCAAAACAGCTTTCTAATCTGTGATCTTAACTAACATCGAAGGTTGATTACAGCCGACCACTTAACAGGTCAGCATGTATTGTTGCTTCAATTGATGGCACATAAATACTGGTCAATATATCTTACAAACAAAAACATTTTGGCTGGAATAGAATGGTATACATTTGAGTGGGTTGTTCTCACATTGATGGCTATTTATTTATTTATTGCAGAAAATGGCATTACAACTTCATGGTCAAGTAATATAGTTTCAAAAGACCACAGATTGTAAGCTATCTGTGAGTCTTTTAGACTTAGTTAGATCACTTTATGTTAAGTAGGCTGTACAATCCACTTTGCCTGTACTTTGTAACAAATAGTTCCTTTGATACCATGCACAATTGTACTTGATTATATCTGTAACACACTACACATGGTTTGTGTGTTTGTGGCTTTGGTTTCATCAATTGTTTAAATCTAGTCAGTGTATATTACTTTGCCCCATGATATCTGCCAGGGACAGCTGGAATAGATGCATTGTAGGATCAACCATTTACTGCCAGGGCTATCTGTATCCTTTTGTTGTTCCTACAACAACAGTGACAATAGCATCAGGCTGTCAAATGAAATAGGACAATAAAGTTAGATGCAAGAGAAGCAATATTCCCTGTAGGGTTCTATGTTTATAACTACAAATAAAGCTAGGAATACTATTACAGTTTCCAATTGCTACATATGTTGCCATATACAACTGGTATCCAGGGTTATAATTTTGTAATTGCCATACATGTTGGACAGATTGGTGTTTGATGTGCTGGTGTGATAGTAGAATTGTGCATGGTAAAGAGCAATTCACACTACGTTATCAGATATATAAACATATACATACGTATGATTGTTTAACATTTGGGTTTACTGTATTCATATCTGAATGCGAAAATGCTGAAATAGCCTATTATTCATGGAATTAGTGCCATCTGCCTTTTCTCAAAAAGATACCAGTCTTGCCAAACTGTCTTGCAGTCTGACGAATGTGCACAACGAGACAATCACAGACTGCCCGAAATAGTATTTTCCACATTTGCGAACTCCCTCAAGAAATTCTAAGTCCACTGGCAAGATACACTGAAATTTTTTTTTCACAAAGTGTCTTAAATGATCTGAAATTCTCAGGAATGCATTGGCCAGTCCAACTTTTCCCGAAAATAGGAGGGGGTCAGTCCAACTTTTGTTTTCATCATTTCACACGAATCTCAAATCGTTGAATGAAGCCGGTTCCGTAGGACACCGGCTTAAAAAGCCTTTTTATTCAGAACGGTAATGATAAATAATTCTTCCTTATCAACAGAACGTAAAGATGTGAAGCAATGTACGTAATCATAAAATGTGACATTTCTTCCATTTCGTCAGTTTTTGTGCATTGAGAGAGATTTCTTGTATTTTACACAGAGATGTAGTTTTTACATCAAGTGCCAATGTTCGCACTTTTTACGAGAATGTCGCTGTTAACACGGTTTTCACGGATAAAAACGTCGCTGTAACAACACGGTTCCTGATAATCTTGTGTACATTTGATTCTCTGTGTGGTTGTATTTTTATTGTGTGGTTGTAAAACATGTCAATTTGAATACAGGCGTAAGTTTGAAGTTTAGTAAGGTTCATGCCCGATGGAGGGCTCAGGCTCTCTGTATCGAGGAGGTTGAAGATTTGTTTTCCGGGCAGCCATTACAGTTTTCTAGGATTCAACCCCACGTCCCATTTACCACACATGACAGATTTTGGAAAATGCATTTCTGACTATGTGGATCATTTTAGACACATTCTGGAAAACAATAAGTTTTCGGTGTGTTTTAGTGTTGGACTTAAAAATAAATTCTTGGTATAGTCAAAGATGCTAGTAAATGGGCTTCGCCCTTTAACAAGATTAGTGGAGTATAGTGGAGTGTTGGACTGTACAGCATGAGGCACTGTGCACCGACAGGTCCCCACCTATCACCAACCCCCCCCCCTCCCGGATTTGGGAAAATTGATTTCTGGCCATTTCAGATCATTTCAGAGAAAAGGTGAAAAAGTTTTATTTGAAATTAACAATAAGCGAGATGATGTCGGTATATAATTCACTTGTGAAACAAATTTGGACCTGTTTGTGTCCTGATTAGGAGAGGACTGCACTTTTCCACACCGAAGTTACCATTAAAGTTTTCCAACTGTAACATTAGAAAACATCTGAAACATCGTATTACTTAAACTTACACTTCCGAGGTGTGCTCACATTTTTCACCTAGTGTGCGTTTGGCCCATTTGGCCCGTTTGATAAACCAGGTGAGTAGTTTTTATCAGGTTTATTATGTCTGTCGTGTGTTGTAATGATGCTCGGAGCTTTGAACCCGAGAGATTAAAGAAACAGTTACGCTGATTACTGCTGGCAGATCTATCCGGGTTATGTACGGTTCTTTGTAAATTGTTTGCTGAAAACATTGCAAGGATTTCTTGTTTTTAATTATTTGGCTTACATTGCCCGCCGCGATTTGAAGTTTAAAAATTCTAAAATAAAATCGTCATCGCTTAGCAGAAAGTTAGTCTGTCCTGTTCTGAGTTGATTGGAAAAATCTTGAATTTCAAGTAGTTTAATTTGATTTTAGTTTAATTTAATTTCAAGTTAATTTTTTATTCGTCGTACACTGAGAATTCTGATATACAAACAATTTGAAAAAAATATATACAAACATGTCTAATGGATTTTTAAAGGAGAAGAAAACGACGAGAAACCATGAAAATAAAACCTATTGAGTCTGTTTATTGATGGCTGTTGAGATCAAGTCTGGTGAATTTGTAGTACAACGTTTTTACAAAAACAGTTGGTGTAAAAAAGCATAATGCTTACCTCCCAATTGATACTGACAGATTTTACTATGGATTTTGTGGGAAAATCTTAAAAATACTGTACCCCCAGTTAATACTTTCAATTTCTTTTCTTGTGGAAGATTTTCTTTCCTTTTGTTAGAGATTTTTACATAACCCTGTTTTAAAGCAATGTTATGATTGAAAGTATTTGGAATTCAATTTTCCTTTCCAACTTGTAAGAATGCCTAAAAGAAAAATTCTCAAACACAGGTGTAACTACTCGAGATGTGTACTTGAGGTCAGGGGAGTTCCCTACTGGGGTTAAAATTCAGGAAGCGTACTATATTGAAAACTACCACGTGGCGCGTGAAAATATTATCTTTGAAGTATATTTTTGTTCTTAAAAAGTAGGGTTGCCACGACTTGTAATTTTCACTCGTCGACTAGTCGAATACTGATAGTCGTCGACTAGTCGATTAGTCAAAGGTTTAATTAATGTTCTTCAAAGCTGCACATATTCACTTCGTAACACATCCAGCTATTGTTACGCTCAACTATTTATCTGTTAATTATGTATTTGCAAGTTAAACATGGAAGAGTAGTTTCATAAAATGTGTCCTTTTCATCATGTTTAAGCAATTTTGAATAAATTATTGCTAATTACTTTGTTTTGAAGATTTTAGTTCACATACATGGCCCAGCATTTTGAATTTTTTCGACTAATCAACTTATGACTTTATTGTCGATTAGTCGCCGTAAAACTCGACTAGTCGATTAGTCGCGATAGTCGTGGCAACCCTATTAAAAACGTACAAGACCTGACGTCACACGAGGACGATTTACGAATCCAAGGGAAAACGTGCAGATAAAACGGCACATGGAGAGGGAAGGAAGCGTTTAGTGAGATGTGAAGTTAAAGAGCCGAGAACCTGATGCAATACAGCTGCAAAAACAATACAAAACGTAGAAAATCACAGAAAATAGAGAAAAGAAGGAACCTAATTCTTCGGAGACATTTTGTTTGTTACACATTTGCACTTGAAATTTAGATTTCATACTAAACCAATTAAACAAAGAAATGGAATCTGTGCGTATGCAGGAATTCTGATCAGATTAATTTCTGGAACTTGGAAGTAATCTCAAAGCGCAAGGTGTAAATTTGGGACCGTCGACAGTATAGAAACCACAATGGATTAGCCCTGCGAGTGATATTGTCTGCATGTTTACAGTGCTTACTTTTCTGAATTTAACAACTGAAAATGTCTTATTTTTGCAATGGTTTTGAATGCATCAACTTTGATACCATTTGATAACGTAAGTGATTGAGCAAAGTGTGCACTACAACCAGAAGCTTAACGATAACGACGTGTGAATGTTTGCTGCTCACATTTTTAAGTCACATTGTTCAGGACCATCTGTTGCTCATATTGATCCTTCGTTCTGTTAAACCGTTTAATTAATCCTACAGTGCATCAGTGATATACACTTGATAACATTTAGTACAAGTAGAGATACACTTGTATCAAAGCTATTCAATCACTATTTACATTTTACAATATCAAATTAAATAGGCTTGTATCTAAAACATAGATTTTGATGACAACCGTGGCAGTTCTAAGACCAGTGCACAATTTATGTATGGGACAACTGGTACCCGCGTTTTAGACACTGGCCAGCCACCAACTACTTTTAAAGTCAAGTATTTATCAAATGAACCATTATCTTGTAAAACACTTTGTCAAGATTGTTGAGCAGGCTTTGGTGAATTTTGCCTGTCTCTCGATTAAAAATTTCACGATGTTGCCACTGTGTCACAGAAGAGACCTGTTTCTTATATCTGATCCTGAAAATAAGGTAGTGAAGGTGTTAAGTAAATGTAGAATTTTTTTCGAGGGGGGCGCAATGACTTGAAATACTTGCGGCCAAATATGGCGGCCATATTAAGTTAAACATATTTTTACAGATAACGTGACATCGTGGAGGCTGAGTGAGCTCTTTGCTGGGGTCACAATTGTAATGCACCTTGGAAGAAGAAGGCCTCGTGCCTGTTAAAAGCTGCACATTGTGACCTGAGCAAATCATTTTGAATCCTGTAGTCATTTACAGATTAGGCGAAATTGGGTGTAGATGAAAACAAGAATAAATTTCTATTGAAATGAATTTAAAAGATTTACAACATGTTGCTGGATATCTATGAACCATAATGCGCAAATCAATAATAAGCCGACAGATTGACTCGTGTTGGGAATTTAAATGAACATTTATATTCGCTTTTAATTGAATTCCAATTCACGACATATTTCAAAAGGCAAAACGATAATTATTTTCAATATGAAAATCTGAGTTGAGCTTTTAAAATTTAAAAATGTGCAAGTGGCAGCTGAACGACCCTTTTGCTAATATTTGACCCATAAGGCACCCTAACGATGGCCACACACAGCCTTACAGCTGCAGCAAGTTACACAAGAACACATTAGACACTAGAAACCTGCCAAAGAGGTAGAAGATCTCTATTTACGAAGAGGGCATCAGGCGCACAGACACCATGGTATAAGGTAGCTGGAGCTTCACCGGGTATAGGTCTGCAATAGGGTCTCATGCTTTACTCAAACTTTATGCAAGAAATTATCTCCGATTATGAACTACACAATTTCACACTGTCGGTTTGATCATTCAAATAACATGAAATCAGAAATACATTCTAACTAACATGGAGATTTTGTTTTATCTGCCTTGTAACTTTATTGCCAATTACGATAGAGAATGGTGATCTTTAAAAAGAGTAGATGGAAGTATAATTAAAGTTTATGAAGACTTCATAAGATAATATTTCCAACCAGAACAAGTACATGCAATCTCATATATGTGGCGCGCTGTTGGCTGAAGGCCCGATACCTTAAATTTCAGCGTTGTCGGGAGGCGCTGGGTGGGTCACGGAACCCGCAACTTGTCCCAATAGCGACTGCCGGCGCCGCAAACCCAAATCTAATAGGTCAAACTGACAGTTCGGCTGTGCTATTTTTAGGACTCCTGCTTGGCAACCATGAGGTGCATGTGCCTGGTTGTAAGTGACATCACGGCGCAGACATTACGTCACGATGTTACGTCACTGTGGAGCCCTACGTCACTCACCGGTGACGTCACCCGCATGTGCGGATGCCGTCCCCAGAGGGTATAAAACTATTCGGTAGTGTTTGCCTGAAAGCTTTGCCTGCAAGCTCTTGACAAGTGAGGTTCTAGCCTTTAGCCATCATCGTGCCACTGTCTCAGGACCCTCGCAGCCTGCTGACATTCAACTATACCTATTGTGTTATAGTTATCCTTTCTTTGGGGAAGCATGTCGCTTCCCGATTCAGTTCGTGCTTATCATTTCGCAGGCGTGTCGCAAGCAACTGACTAGGCCTACACCCCAAAGTAGGAGTGCTGAAACGGGGCTGCCTGTCCTTTTGTGAAGCCGACGACGTGAGAGAGTTGCGTCACCAGAGATATATGGTGCCTGCAACAATCCGCGCTCCCCGCACGTGACATTAACTGGCGTCCTTGGGTGGGTGCCATAGTTGGTGCATCAGCGAAGGGCACAGTCCAGTGATTGGCCCTTGGCGGCCGCCGCAGTTGCGACCTGTGCCATAACTGTCAGTCTCTGAACGGAGTGCTAGGTGGGTGCTTCACAAGTAGGTGTATCCTACCGCGAGTCAGCCAGAACCTGCAGGTGGCTAAGCAGGGCACTGGTCATCAACCTACCTGCGGATCTGGATAGTTGGACTGCCCGCCAATTGGTGTGAATATTCTGTTTCCCGGCCTTAGTGCCACTTCTACTTGTAAATTCAACATTTCTTAGAATAGCAGCATTGATATACAATGGACAGTAAGTCCGCAGATGATGTCGCGGACAACCCACAGACCGGCAGTGGTGAGGATGCCGCCGGTATGGAACTCAATCTAAATGAACTTATGGTCGTGGAACCTGTAATAGTAATCGAGCCTACCCCTGCTGTGGCATTGGAGTCCATGGCACCCCGTGGCCCTGCTGTACCCCAGCATTCGTGGAGAGCACCTGGATGAAAGAGCGTGCCTGTGAGCCGAGCAGCGTCCCCCGCACCGGGTGCTGGATCGGGAGGGATGCGCTATGGCTTGTCAGTAACACTGCAGGAATGCGGGCCCAATGGGGAGGTCACTGAACCTGCCCCCACATGTACAGCAACCTGATTATTTACGGGACATGCTACGTCCTGAGGTGCCAGCAGATTTCAGCGAGGTCTTCACCCTTCAGACAGAACCAGCCCAGTTTGTCATGTTTTTTGGCAGATGGGAGTGGAGTGAGGGTTTGACTCACAATGACACCGACGATGTAGCCACCAATCTGTCTCTGGGACCATGAGACTGGATTGGACACCAGATGGAGCTGATTGCTGAGCCGATCCCGGTGGTCATGGCCCGACGACTGGCCGCAGCTGCAGTTGTCCAGATTAGGTGCCGCAGGCCCGAAGGGGAGGAGCTGTGGGGGCTGCTGCTGGCCAGTGGGCCATATCCCCCTGCAGATAAAGACTCTGATGAGGATCAACTCATAGGAGCAGGACCACCCGTTCTGGTGAGTGCTCAGGGACCCAAGCCCGGTGATGCCGTGGGGGAGGTTGTAGTGGGTCCGTCCCACCAGCCCTCCGCTGCGGGAGGAGCCTGTGTGGTGCGCGTGCCACGTAGGCATGGATGTCTGTGACAGGACCCCCTGTGTGAAGACCCTGCGGCACTCCCTGGAGCTCCTGGCACACCCCTGCCTAGTGAACAAGGAGGCTATGAGTCTGATGCGTCCAGGATCTCTTGAGCATCGATGCGCTCACGGGACAATCGCAGACCCGATGTCCAGGTCAACGTGGGAACCAGGCCCCAGCTGCCTGCTTTGAAGGGAGCTAGGGGACGAGCATGCTGGATCATTCCTCATCTGGAAGACCATGGTGGAGGCTCATTTGGTCAATACGCCGGAGCACATAGTGAAAGGTGCTGTCATGGGTTCACTTATGAACCTACCTGGAGCCGCCACTGTGTCTGCCCAACCAGCTGTGAGAGGAGTCATCAGGTGCCTTAGTCAGTACTATGGCATTGCTAGCAGTTATGATGAGAGCCTCCAGGATCTCTATTCAGTGAAGCAGGACTCGGGAGAGAGAGTAGCAGAATATGTGGCCCGGGTCAGTGATAGGGTGTGGCTTGTGCATAGCTTCTTCCCTGAACAGATGCCAGAACCGTGGTAGAAGAGATCCAAAAGAACCGACTGTTTGGCAGCTTGCTGCCATCCCTGAAGCAGGCTATGGCATACACCCAGCCTCAGATGGGGCAGTACCGCTTCGACGACCTCTTGGGCCTGGTCAAGGCCACAGAGGGGAATGAGGCGGGGTCATGATGTGACCCACCACAAGAGTGGTCACCAAGAGAGGTCTAGCTGACCTGAGTGAAGATACACCCCACGTATCCGGGCTATCACCCTGGAGGCACCTGAGGCCTCTGATGTCGAGTCGTCTTGGAGCGGGACTGAAGAGGCTGGCACTGACGCTGATGAAGAAAATGTCCCCCCCCAGGATGCAGATCCGAGTTGTCCAAATGGTGGACAACTACGAGAAGAAGAACCGGAAGTGCTTCCAGTGCAACGCAGAAGACCACTTGATCCATGACTGCCCGAATCGGGTGTGTTCGCAGAGCAATATTTAAACGGCCAGGGGGCTCTGAACCAACAGGGAGCTTGGAAGCCCCAGACTATTTGCGACTGGGGGCAAGGCCGCCCGGAAGCGAAGGAGGGCGGCAGTTCCAACTGAAGCCCAGCCAACTCAAGACTCCCTATCTAAACGAGGACGTCCTTGGTCGATGGTTTGGGCGAGACACCATCGGCCAAGTGAGAATTAATGGAAACCCCAGCCTCGCCATGCTGGACACAGGGGCTACCGTTAATTCCATCTCACCCAACTATGCTGTCAGGCATAATCTTGATGTCTACCTGATGTTGGACCTGCTCGGGAACCATCCTGAAGTGGGGCTGGCATTTGATGGGATCACCAGACTCCATACTTGTGCCAAGGGATATGTAGTGATCCGAGTCCAGGTGGAAGGAGTAGCTGGGTATGACAAGGACCAGGTGGGCCTGGTATTAGGCACTCAGTCCCCATTTGAAAAGCATGTCCCCATACTATTGGGCATGCCCACCATAGATAGAGTAATCCAGGTGATGAGGAAAGAGGAAATTGAT
>JBCAUI010539161.1:0-10903 GCA_038406195.1 Haplosyllis anthogorgicola
TGCCAGCATGGTCCAAGGTCGGGTTGCCTCACCTGCCACCCTGGGGGGGGCTCTGTACGCCCAGTTTTGACTCCATAACGAAACCACCTTGCCGTCTACAGTAGTCTATCAACGCAAAGCGTGATAGACTAATAATTACAAACTCGTTACTTTTAGAACACCCACTGTGTTGCTACCAATACTCACCGAACTACTTCCGGTTGTGTACAGACGAGCCAGTGAGCATGAGTCTTACATTCAGCATTTGTTTCAAATGATGACGTATCTGCCTAAGAACAGAACTGAGATCCTGACGATGATTATCGATCATCTTACAAAGCTTGATGTACGTTCGTGACATTATTTTCATGAAAATTTTAGTGTTTAATATTCACATACAGTAGAACAATGACTTAGTTGCTGCACAGGGAAGCGTGCGTGCATATTCCAATTACTCCAATATGGAAATGGAAGAGTTCCCGAATTATTGGAAATTAAATGAACGATATTACAACACTGTCTTGAGCGATACTGAACTTTTCCCTCCCCAAAGTGTCGTAAAAGGCAGGATGTTGCCCAAGACAGGGTCATTTAAACTAGTTTTAACAGCTAACATACTTAAGAAAAAGTGTCTTAAAAGGGAGGATGTCGCTCAAGACAGGTGTCGTTCAAGGCAGATTCTACTGTAGTAATTTTTTCCGATGCAATTCCAGTTTCACATGCCATAGTGTACCTTTGTGTTGCAATTATTAAGCAAGTACAGTTGGTCCTCTTTTGAACGACACCAAGGAAGAGTGTCGCTCAAAGGAGATATGATCACACACTTTTAATACTGGTATAAGTTACTCAAAAAGTGTCGTATAAGACATGGTGTCACTCAAAAGAGATGTCACTCAAAGGCGGTCCTACGTAGCAAATAGTGCTGTAAAAAGCTGCTGTTGGAAAAGGATAAATGTGTAATTATGGGCTATTTAATGTAGGTTCACAGTCCTAAGCATGAGATTGAGGAATCTGAAGATAGTGATGAAGAAGATGAAATGTTTGAAATGGTAAGTTTACACTGTTTCATTAACGCAAGTGTAAAGATAATATTCAAATCCTGAAGTTTGTCCTGAATTGTTACTTAAGCTTCCAGTTTGAAATCGTAATTAATACTTCATGTGACGTTGCATTTCAGGAGGCTGACGTGGAAAAGTCTGACAGTCAAAACAAGATGACTCACATTCATGCCAATAAGTTAGATATCCTTATGGAGCTTTTGTTTAGATATATTCAAAACAGCTGTTTTCCAAAAGGTAAACATACTCTTACAATGTAACATGTAGCTAACCACACTAAAACAATTATAATCTTCAGTGGAAGGGAAAGAATTCAATTTGACATGTATTTTTCTGAATTTGTGTGATATCACATTTCAGGAATTGAGTTTTTTCTTGTCGAAGGTAAATCAAAACCAAAAGGCATTATCAAAAAAAAAAAAAAGATTTGCATTTACACTGTCAAGAATTCAGTTACACTTAGACATATCATTCTATTTACTTTTTACCGTCACAACTATTTAGTAATGGTTGCTTAATTTTGTTATCCATATGTGTTTGAATGGAAATTAAATACACACATAACGCTCCGTCTGTCTATTGTTGAAGGTATTTTGGATTGGGAAGCTACAAAGACGACGTACAGAGAATTGTTACAAGTGTTTGATCGGACTATTCTCCCAACTCACGCCTCAGACCACGTACAGTTCTGTATGTTCTACATATGCAGTTTTCATGAGGTAAGTAAGATTTTGCACTGAAATTGTGAATCAGTAATTAAACTGTCAAAGGCGTGAAAACTAGAATTGGGCCGACGAAATGCATTTTACGTTGCTGACCTGTAATTTGTGCAGTTAAGGAGTTGGTGTTGAAGTATAGTGTTAAGCGAATAAGGCTAAAGAAGTTGCGTTAGCAGGCCTCGACCTTGACCTCCGTCTTTCCGCCAAAAACGGACAAAATTTCAAAATGACGGACAAGTTTCAAAATATGTCCATCACAGTGACTGACACAAATGTGTAATTGGCGGACAACATTGAAGTCTTGTCCGTCATTTTGGCGGGCACAAAGTTTTGTTGAGGTCGAGGCCTGCATTAGAATGTTGCTGCACAAGCGTTAAGGCTTATGAAAATACGCCGAAAGTCTGTTGATAAGTTGAAAAGAAATTGGGTATGTTACTTGTGCAGAATCTACACGAGGGATTTATCGACTATCTGTGGAAGAGGGTCACCAACCCCAACCAGCAGCAGGTCTTCAGGCAAGTCGCTGTGTCCTACATTGCCAGTCTAGTCGCCAGGGCGAAATATATAAATCTGAGGTAAGAAAAAAACGACCGTAAATATTATGTAATAACCAAAATACTTGAGGTGTGTTCAAAATATTCTTGAGGCGATGTCCAAAAATTTAGAATGAAACATGAGTGAGTAGCCAACAAAACGAAGCTGGCCCCAGAAAAGAAATTGCGTTGGTTGCCATCCAATATTTTGTGAATACATTTAAAAATCAAGAATTATACATGATGATCACCATATTGGAAAGATTGATTTGATTTGCCTATTTTCATCTGCATTCTGAAGTTAACAAAAAGCTCTCCATGTCAGTTTTGGCCTTGTTTATCAAGAGATATTTTAGCAAGCCCATGTTAATGCATTACTGATATTAAGTGTTCAAAATTGACTAACAAGTCTACTCCGTTTGGCTACTCCTTTATTTACGTATGACGTAATAACTATGCACGCGAGCAAAGGTGACGTCATTATGTCATTTTACAGTATGGTAACAGCTGTGATAGATGTGATGGCGAAATGGATTCACAGCTACATACGTCAGTCAGCAGACAGTACGTCACAAGTGAACGTTACGCACCACGGACCGTTCTACACCGCGTGCCAGGCGCTCTTCTACATACTCATCTACAGGAACAGAGAACTAATGGCAGATCCGAAAGGTAACTTACTTTATTTTTCATCATTCAAGAATTGAAACGGTTAAATTTGCTGCATTATTTTCTCGTTTTGCTTCAGTCCATAAGAACTTTTCAAAATAATCACCAGGGCTTGCTTTAGTTAGACGCCTGGGCGAAATTAAAATTGTGCTTAGATTGCTCTGAAAGGTAACCTAATTTTAGAATGATAAGCAACTTTGAAATTTTCAAGCAACCTTGAAATTTTCAATAATTCGAGCCCTGAATAACAATACAGTGGAATAGTCGTTCAGAAATAAGCAAATGTGTGTTCCAACTCACAAATGAGCCCAGTGGTAGTCATTTTTAATGTTGAACTTTCAGGTATGAAATGCGTGCAGAGTGCGAATTTCCAAACGATTGTGACATGTCGGCTCAACCCACTCAGATTCTGTTTACCTGTCATCACCAAAACTTTTGCTTCCGTTGCAAGGTAAGTTAGTTAAAAGACATAAAGTAGACCTGCTTTGAGCGGCCACCCTTATTCGCAACGTAAATTGACCGTAAATGACAGGTGGCCTCACAAAGCAGCAATAATTTTAATGAGTTATCTATGAGGAAAAAAACAAGAAGCTAACCCATATATTGGTCGTAAATGCAGCGTGGCCGCTCAAAGCAGTGGCTTGTTATAGCAGGTTCTACTGTACATCTTGTAAGCAAAATGAAAATATCTTGAAATCCCAGACAAAATGGTAATGTTTGAGCATGGTATATGATTTCCCACACCAGGCAACACCAGTTAGCGTTCTGTGATACAATAGTTGAAAGAAACCGGCGGAATATGATTCCTGTAGAGGGCAGCAGTCGCGATGCAGCCGGCAGTCCAAACCCACTTGACAGTTACTTCCCATTCGATCCATACATACTCAAAAGGTAACCAGCAATACATGTTTCGTTGTTTATACCCGAACATGAAAAGTTTCGTTGTGCAGTTAAATAAACCCAACATGAGCATGAACTTTAAAGGTGTGATTTTGTAAATTATGGAGACATTTGTGAAATCATAGAGTATTTCACAAAAATGACATTGAACATTCCTTAAAAGGAGCAACAGTGCAGTTGGTCTTTCAGTCAAGCAGCTTTAAAACTTTTTTTTTTTTTTTTAAATTTGTTGGACCAGGGTCCATTTGTGGGGCCACTGATTACCCCTGTTTTGGACTTTGTGTGGCTGTCCCCATGGGTTTTAAATCCAGGGTGGATCTCTTGCCTGCACTCTTGCTTGCATGTGGTGATCCTGAGGGTCACATTTGGTGCGACACCTGCCTTTTACACCAATAGAGCTTTAAAACTTGGTACTTACAGGTCGTCACAGTACATAGAACCCTTATATCAGGAATATTACGGTACACCTGTTGTGGAGGATGAAGAAGAGGAAGGCGAAAATATCGAGGTGGGTTTGGGTTTTCATGCAAGTAAGGTGCTCTTTTGCGACTTGACGTATGTCATGTAAATATTTGTCTACTGAATAAAAGTCGATCAGACTATGTGGTCTTCTGCCTGAAAAAAAAAGAGATATCGACTCATCTAAAATGGCGACACATTATGACATCATAAAATACAATATCATATGATGTCACAACGCCAGAAATTGTATTGCTCCGTTTTCAACTTCAACTTATTCAACTAAAAACTTGTACATTCGGTAGACATTATGCAATTGCAAATTGGTCATTAAATGTATTTGAAGTTTGTGCACATCACAAAGGAGGACTTTGGCTCAAATGATTAAATTCGTTTTTGCAGGACATGTATTATCAGCAGGACAGTGCGGGTAGTAAAACGGATGAGGAGTTGATGTCTACGAGTATACCAAAGGCAAAACTTTCTTCATCGCTGGACTTGCTAGAATATGGAATTTCACCAGGTTTCAAACACACTTAACCATGTGATAGCAGAGAAGGGAAACTTATTTAAACTGACACTGCCAAAACTCGAAAGGATTGAATCTTCTGACATGTTGTATTCGCACCAAAGGAATCACTAACAGATTAACAAAAACGTGGAAGTCCTACTTTGAGTGAAGTGTGACTGATGTACAAAGGAATTTCACACAAAAGTGCATTCACATCTTGACAGGCAAATCCTGAGGAAGCAGAGTTTCAATTAATGAGTCGCCCGGTCTACATTTTGACCAGAAATCGTCTTGGGCAACCCAAGATTTTCCCTGAATTGCCCTGCGTGGCAACCCACGTGCTTAATGAGTCATTAATCAGAATATCTGAATTTGTCTCGGACAATTAATTTTAGAGTGAGGTTGCCTGCCCTACAGGCAACCTTAAAATTTTCACCAATTCGAGCCCTGGGGAGGAGCACAAATATAGATATTCAGTGAAGCGTGTTATGTCTCATCCATGTACAATTATAATCCGTAAAGAAATTACAGGTCTCCCCGCTCGACCACTGTTAACTCGAACAACGGCTTTGGTCAAACTTTTGAAAATGAACATTGGCTGTTAACTCAGCACTACATTTATCTGATAGCTCGAATTCCGTTTACCTCGAACTTTTTCTTGGTTTCCTTGCGGGTACGAGCTAAGAGGGGAGACCTGTATCTAGTAACCTTAACTGCATGTGAATGGTGTGATTGTGTAAAATTAAAAACGGCCGGTATTTATTTTAGTATTGGTGTGCATGTTATGGGGAGAAAAGCATCTGATAGAATTTAAGCTTTGTTACTGTGTCCAACAGTGAATTCTACAGACAATTTTGGGGCGCGACATTACAATTCGGGAAACAATTACCATATTGTGCCTATTCAAGGCACACCCCCTATTTATGGCACACCCCCTTTTTTCGGCTAATTCATGGAACATTTTTCATCATCATAAGTTCCGAAACCTAGGTCACATTCATTTAAACGAATGCAGGCATTCTAAAACTACGTTGCAGTATTTACAAAAGTCCAGGAATACTGTTTATTATCTGTTTCTTGGACTTGCTGGATCAGATTCATAGTCTGCTTCAGCGAAAGATATTAGTCCAAGTTACCTTTAATTAAGGTACATACCCAGAAATATGTGCTACTCATGCGCCTTGAATCGGCGGAATACGGTATCAAGTATCATTGTGGCATCGGGTTTGTTTTGAGATTATTTATTGTGATGATTGTGGTTGAGAAAGCAGAGAGACTTGTACTATAAGTGATTTAACGCACCTGCAGATGTTTGTCTATCAAATGACTGGATCTCGGCATGACAAACTGACAGTTCATCCCAGTCTTCAGGCTATCTTTGACGTCACAGAAACGAACGTAACGTTTCATGACGTCATTCCATAGAATGGTCATTGTACAATAGTGTTCATGTAGTTAATTGATTCGTTCCTATCAATACTAGAGAGAAAAATTTTAAATGTTAAGCAGTGTTGTTACTTAATTATGATACTTCTAGAATAATTAATACCTTTATGTATTAAATGAATAATCAGTGATACTGTACAGAGTGAAATCTGCTGTTTGCAACCCCAAAGTTGTAGTTTCTTGCAAATCAGAATTGTAATTATGATGCCAATACATTTTCTTCTTTAAGTTGATAAATATACGATGTAAAAGTAACTTATCATGTGAGTGGATGCCACTTTAAGCTGGCGAAGTTAAAAAATTAGGATTTTACGTCAGAATAAAAAGACGTGTCAATGGTTACTTGTAAAATTGAATTTGCATACAGTGGTCCCCAGTTATATCGATATATTTGGCGACATAAAATTGTATCCATATAAGCAGGATATCGATATAAACGACTGCAAGAGATTGTATCGATACAATACAAGCAATATCGATACAAGCGGGGTCGACTGTAGTGCTTTCATGGAAGAAAAATGTTTAATTGCCATAACAAGCCATGAAAGCGAATTTGATGACTTAATTCTGGGTTTACATGTAATAGTATCATCTCTTTTTTCCCTGATTAGTCAACTTCCCAAGCATAGATGTCATAAAGCGGTGAACTTTTTGCTATTGTACTTTGGTAAAACGTTAATTTGAAATAAAATATCGAATTGTTACCAAACACACAACGACAAAATAGATTATAGAAATTCTTGATATTATGTCTCGGATTTTATTCTTCACAATTAGAAAATCTTTGCTCCCACTCTGCGGGCATCAACTTTTTGATTTTGGGCGCCGCTACCAAAAAATAACGACATCCCTGTCCCAAGATCAGTGTATTTACATTGACAAAGAATCCGGAATTTACTGGAGATATTTGTGACCTTTTATTAATGACACAAAACTAGAGTTTAAGGTGGTTGAAAATAGGATTTACTGGACACGTCTACTTATTGAGCGTCTTTCTTATTTCGATCTCTTATCTCAAATCTACAGTAGAACCCGTCTTGAGCGACACTGCTTTCCTTCCCAAAAGTGTCGTAAAAAGCAGGGTGTCGCCCAAGACAGGGTCGGTTTTAGCAGCTAACATACGACGGAAAAAGTGTCGTAAAAGGCAGCATGTCGCCCAAGATAGGTGTCGTTCAAGGCAGGTTCTACTGTACCAAACCTACCAAATTTTCCAGACACATGAACTGTCCTATTTTTAAACTGATTTTTGTCTCAAGACAATTTTCAGTGTAGGTAAATTTTAATTTCAGTCCAAATTCAGTCCTTGTACCAAAAAATCGACCCAAGAAGCTTACATTCAAAGCAATTCAAACACAAAAGGATTGCAATAAAGGTGGTCAACGGCCATCTCTGGAAAATTTAGTAAATAATTATTAAGCAAATCATGTAGTGGAGTGAAACTTCAGTCATGTGTGCACGGTTCTGGTAACTGAAATAAACACATGTACGGCATATTTACTGTAAAATTACTGATTCTTCTGTATAAAGAGAAATAACTTTGAACAAAATCTTACAAAATGGTAGTTTATTATATTACATATTGACTAAGTAAAATAAATGTATTTTACAAACCACTTTCATGTGTTATTATTTAATATTCTGCTGATTTTCAGCCTTACGTAAAAGGCTCAAGAAGTACCTTTACTTGTTCATTATTATGTATTCCAAGCAACGATTTGAGCTTACCCATATCGAAAGTAAACTGAAAAAATACTTGTACAAGTACTTTCCCTTATTTTCCGGTTACGATGAAGCTGAACCACAAGCTTCAATTGTTATACATGTATGACACTATTTGTGAAACCTTATCTAAGTGTTCTTTTTGTTTCAGTCACAACGTTATTGTATTCTAGTGAATTTTGATGTCTATTAGTCAATAGCTATTTCTGCACCAGCTCCACTTAGCGCTTCCTTTAACTTCTCTGCCTCGTTCTTTGACAGGTCTGTTTTTACTATTTGCGGCGCTGATTCTACGAACTTCTTGGCCTAAAATTGATACGATATCAGTGAAACATTTTGACGTCACATTCAAATCGAACAATATTTTATTGTAATTACCGTATTCCCTCTAATTATGGCACCGGGTGCCAAGACCAATTTTTGAGGGAGTGCCTTAATTAAAAATTGCAAAATAGCAATTTTGATCGCTGCAAACGTCTAATTTTATGGGGTCTTTTTTAACAACTAATAGGACATGATGCAATGAAGGCTAACACTAAAGTATCTTTTCATCAGTGAAAACAACCCTAGATCAGGAGAAGATTTTCACTTCTTGTACTTCAGCGAATAAAAATGTAATTATTTTTGTTTTAAAAAAGAGGGGGGTTACCATAATTCGAAGGGGTGCCATCACTAGAGGGAATATGGTATTAACAGCTAGTTTCATAGGCAAACGTTTAAAGAGTTATGGGCCATTTAAATTTCTAATTCCTTTCCAAGTCAGTGGCTGCATTAAACTTCAATGACACTTTTCTCAGTGGAAAATGCACATTTTTAAGAAAACATTTTGCGGATGGGTAAAAGTGGAAAGGTTTAAATTCGTCGGGGGTGCGGGGGGGGTCATTTCCACTGTTTTCGTCTCGTGTTCAGAAAGGCCTGAAACGTGTAATTCTGAAGTCCAAAGTCAAAGTTGGAATTTTATATGTGGAAACGACTCTGATCACGCTGTGTGATAGCTATACCTTTGCACGCTGAGGTAATTATAAAATGACGGCTTCAACGTTACAACACACTTCTGATAATAACAACACTTTAATACCTGGACTAGATTCATTCCTGCTAGCTGTGTTTTTATTTCCTTTATCAATGCCACTTTCTTGGATGAGTCGAATTTTACAAGTCTGACAGTAAATGATACTTTTTCTGGTTTCTTTTCTTCTTCCTGTAATATAAGTTGTAACTCTATTTCTTCAGAAGTTTTTAGTTTCACTACATTGACGTTGGCTAGGGTAGCAGGGTAGCAAAACGGTTCGCCGTTAATAGAATTTGTACACCATCTATGGTGTACCATCAATTGATTTAACATTGAATCTGTGCATTAAACATGAACTAAATATAGTTTATATGGATCTCTCTGGTTAACACTTTCAGATGGAAGTGTCAAAGCTTTCATAACTTTTTTGCCTTCGAAGAAATTTCTGACCGATTTTTGCACACCATCATTCAGAAATTTCTCAGAACGGAGAAAGGTTATGAAAGCTTTGACACTTTCATCTGACAGTTTCAAGTAGTGAGATCCGTATAAACTATATTTAATTCACATTAAATGCATAGGTCCAGTGTTATATCAAAATAATTATAAATTGCTACACCGTTTAAGTGTCATCTACAGGATTTTGTATTTTTTTTGTCAACTGCGGCGTATCGTTTCGCTACACTGATGATGATGCTGGCAAAATTACTTCTTTTTCGGAATTTGCATAAGAAGTTATTTAAAAGTAATTCGAAAAAGTTTGCGATTTTTGATTTTACCTTTACACCCAGATTATATTTCATTTCACAAAAGAGCGTGAAGGCGACCGAATCAACATACCTCAGGTGCTGCTGCCGCGACTGGCATTGCTCCTGCCGCCATCATAGGCGTACTGGTAATGTTCAGGGTTTTCTACAAAACAAACCATACTGTTGTGTTGTATTTTCGTATCATCCACTTGCGGCACTGTTGCCGATTTTTTTTGGGGGGGGGGGGCATTTTCACCCTATTAAACGACACCACAACAAACTTTTAAAGTTTCTGAAATAAATTCATGACTGACATTTGAATTTGAACATTCATTGAACTAAGAATTGTTCTGGCTTCAGAGTAAATTCTGGAAGAACATTGGACTTAAAAATTTAGGAGTCATCTGAGACCCCCGACCTTCATTTCTGGAGGACACTTGCGAATTTAAATGCGGGAAACCCGCACGCTCACGCTGTAGCGACAACACTTACATACAGTTTTCATTAATTTCACCAAAATCCTGCACAAATTACTATATTTTTGTACCTTCAGTAATTCATTTAGATCAGCCACTTCTAGCAATGTGAGGTTCGAAATGTCATCGACGATACTTTGTACTTTTGGCGAGTATGTTTTATTCTGTCCCTCTACATGAGGAGGAGGTATCGCTTCGTCGGGCTCTGCCTCGGTCGGCTCTGCTGCAGCCTCCGTCGCTGTGCTCTGGTGCCTCTGTTGTGTGTACTGGAAACTATATTGGGAAGTACTACAGAACCTGCAACTGATACGGTCAAATCTGGTTTAACAAAAGGAAAGAAATAGGTTTTCAAATTGTTTGTGTATGTCTGCGGTAGGTATGAATACTCGGAACCATTTCATCGATTGATGGTGAAGGGGGCAGGTGGATAGTTGAACTTCAAAGTCACCATTGCTAATGGGGTAGAATAACATTAATACAATCCTATCCGAATGTACATGTAATATTAAAATATGGTCTAAACTCAATACCCTGGACAAACAGTTGTTTCACTTGGCATGGTAACTATGTAGTGAAACGAGCAGGATAAATACCTGTAATACAGTTGTCCCCGGATATATCGATATTTTTGGTGCGGGAAAATAGCATCGATATAAGCGGGATATCGATATAA
>JBCAUI010539172.1:0-10902 GCA_038406195.1 Haplosyllis anthogorgicola
GGAGAAGAGAAACAGACTGTTTTAGAAGCTGTAGAAAATCCACAAACTACACCCAACCTCATTTCAACAGGGACAAATACAGAGCCACTCAAAACACCCACTGAAGAAATGCAACTCCAATGAGAAATTCAGGAAGCAAGTACACCTATGGTGATAAACATAATGCCTCAGATTTCTATTGTAGAGTCACATGACGAAAGAGTTGAAGATTCTCCAGAATCTACAAATAAGGCAGAAAATCACCTGCAACCATGGTACTTCATACCTGACACAGGCAGAACAGTAGGGATTTATCAAAAATTCCTGACATTTTATGCTCCTATGGGAATTTTGGGGAAAATCGCCATACTCCAACAAAAATCCCAGTACAATACAAACAATACAGCAAAACCCCAGTAGATGACTAATTTTGTCATCTTTCACATGAATTTAGGGAAAATTCACCCATTTCAGTACAGCACAATTAAATTAATAGGGTATTTACCATTGTGTACATAGTTACATACATTCTCGCACGAATACAGCAAATTTTCAGATAATTTGATAAGTTACAAATTATTTTCAGGTCACAATATGGATCCACTACTAAAGTTCAACAAGTACAGGAGAATCTGACAATTATTCTTAATATTCACCTGTACAGCTCCACTTTTCAGTTAAAATCACAGAAATTTATATCAAATTTGTAAAAATTTAATGTCACTAATACATGTAACCATTTCAAATTATCATGATTACTTTAAGATGGCATGCAGTAAGAACGTGATTGATGCACATGGCTCAACACAGCTGGACAACTGTATCATTGTTCATACAAAGTGCTCATTCTCATACCTTCTTTCACACTTCCCAATGGAAGGAAGGGGTTTAAAGGAAAAATTCCTTTACAGTTTTATTCTCTACTAAGCATAGAACACTAATATAACATTATTTTTCAAATTGTAGCAACTTTAAAATGTCAAATTAGGCATTTTCAAACACATCACAGATTGATAAAATTATACCAAGGGAATCTACAGACAAAATGCTATCTTTTGATGTAAATCATTAGTTTGTAGCTTAAATAGAACCTCATGCAGAGTAAATAAAATAAAGTAAATAAAATTCTAGACTTTCACTCCTTGTGAGTTCTATCTATTTTGCAGGTTTTGGTGACATCAAAGAGAAAAATCAGCATGCTGCATCACCCCCAGACACAGCTCTCAAGCAGCTGCAAAACCACCAACCAATCAGCATCAATCTTTCATAATTTGCAGCTTGTAACTCCCTTTTCAGAGGTAGCCAATGCGCAACTCGTATTTAAGGCAACAGCCAATCCAATGGAGCCACATGGAGCTCACACGGAAAAACTAGGATGGTGTGTCCTAAAACCTGGCATGATCAATTATTTTAGGGGGACAAGGAACTTCTATGGGAGAATATTATAAATCTTCGATAAAATGGCCATAACTAGTGATTTTTGCAATTATTCTTCCAGATCAAAATTGGAATACAGAGAATATTCTTTGAACTCACCGACAGTCAAGTTTCAAGCAGAAACTGTCATAAATAACACATATTTTCTAAGTTTTCTTACAGACGCTAATCACAATAAATGAAGCTGGATACAATGCAGTATTAACCCACCTGGATAGACAACTTGAACAATGGAAATTCAACCATGGACATGACCTAGTTGCTACAATCCAATCAAAAGGTATAAAAGGCAGCAAAAATTCACATTCCTCATGAGTGTTTAGACTATGAGCACTGAAGCACTGAGCACTGAGCATTGAAGTGAAGCAAGAAGATCAGAATGGCTGATTCAGCTGAGATTGACCCAGAAGAATCCAAAAGGCACAGGCTTGAGATGGACTATGCAGTCCTTGGCCTAGTCAACCAAGTTAAAGAAATAAGTAAAATTTCCTGATGCCTACAAGACATACCTGCAGAGAGTCCTAGCTTCATGTCAAATTGTATCCAACCAGGTACAAGGCGCAGTTGTCGAGGACATTCTTTCCTCAATTCAGGATCCAAAATGTCAAGTTTTAAATGACCCAGATGTGTCACCCAGGGCCGTTGTAGTCGAGGCAACAGACCTGCCTACATCACAAGAAGTTCAATGACAATTAGCCCAGGATATGTGAAATCAAACATGAGAGACTGTAAAAGAATTATTTGAGAGCCTCTCCATTGCAAGTAGTTATTATGCTGATGCGGCAGACAAATTGGCTCTGCTAGCCAAAGACGTAACACCAGCACAGCTAATGACATTAATGAAATTTGCCACTGTACCACCAATAAGGCTTGAAATACCAGCCTCAGTTGCCTCTCAAGCCAAGCTGACTCCACAGAAACCATCCGATGAAGTTAAAACCCAGAATGACCAGGTCAATGATCAAGTCTTACCATGCCCAGGCAAAGGGGGCCTTGTGAGGCAAAGGCATGACCCCACCATGTTGCTGGCTGCAACAGTATATTATTCTGTAAGGAAGAGAGTATCAACAACAATGACTCAGAGAGATGTGGCAGAGAAGTTCAGTGTAAAGGTCAAAGCCCTAGGAACTTGTATCACTGGTCAAAGATACTACAGTGGTCACAGTAAAGTAAAACAAGAAAAGAAGAAGAAGAAACCGGCAGCAGCAGCTGGATCTGAAGCCCAACTACAAGAAGAGTCTGAAAAAATGGCTACAGAAGGCAACACTGTAGAAGAGGAAAAAGACACAGTAGCACCACGGAGAAGCAGTAGAAGTAGAGTAGTTGGCCATGCGATAATAAAAGATGAAGAAAAGGAGGACATTGAAGAAACACAAAAAGGTACCCCAAGTAAAGACAAGCCCAGGAGGAGTCTAAAGAGGAAGAAACAATTCACGATGAAAGATACGGATGTGAAGAAAAAAAAGAAAGTGACAGTTGAAGATGAGCATGATGAAGAGGAGGAAGATGACAGTGAGGAGGAAAAGAAAGAGAAATGGTGCAAGAAGGATAAAGACTATGTGCCAGATGATGAGGAAGATGATGATAATGAGGATGAGTTTAGAAGAAAGCCAATTACGGGAAGTAAAAATGTCATGACTCAGAAGTGAAAGGTTTTTTTCCTACAGTGAACAGTGTGAGGATTCATGATCTTCAGAATAATCTGTGTGATTGTACGCACCCATTTCTTTTCCTTTTTAAGCCTATGTAGAAGCAGGCCCAAACCAAGTGCCAGTAGAAGTTTCTTTCGTAAAATTAAAACAAAGTAGGATAGCTATTGTTTACTTCATGTTTCTAAAGTAGTTTCCTTTAAAGCGGCAACCTTTCTAAATAAATACTGTCACCCCGCCACAACAAAAATTTTTTTTTATCAATTTCTTCAGATATTCTCTGGTGGAGTTATCCAATCTTTACATCTTTTTCCTTTTAACAGTTAACAGAGACATGGTCATGTGTCAAAGTGTTCTGTCTCTAAAGTAAAACCGAAATTTAAAATGGTAAAACTTTGGCATTTTCTATCACGGCAATATGAGAACCAATTGCGATCTCGAAGCTGACAAAATTGCACAAGTTAAAGTATTCTCAGCATAAATAAAAGCCACAAGCAGTGGACTTCATACAAATTATTTCTGGACTTCTCCTTGAAAAGAAATCCAGATTTCATCAAACCGTTAGTGTACAGAGGATTTTGCATGGTAGTTTTATCGACCCTCTGACTGCATGCTGCTGTATAAGCATTTAAAAATTTTGTATCACTTAATTATTCTAGGTGTGCAAGGTACACACCATAGTGTAACTTTCCCCCAAGTCTAAACAAAATCTAACAATTATTTCTATTTTTCATACAGAGCTAAGGTGTAAGCTCATCCTGTCATTCTTGAACAGTCACTATGTTTCGAAACCCATTTTTATTTTTAGTGCTTGATTGCTACAACACAAGCATCATTTCTTTCACTCCAAACATGTATGTCCAGTAGGGCAACCCACAGAAATGTGTGTATCAACCACTAAAATTCATTATCACCTCTAAAATCACCTTTTACTTTGAATTTACAGCATGTAGCTTGGAAGGATTGTCATATTTCCTTGTGAAATGCTGATATCTTCTATAATATATAGACAGGATGACACCCATGAACCAGTATCAGCCATGGACTCCAGAAAGAATGAGTGATGATGGTACACTTCCTAACCAGCCAAACTTACATAAAATTTTATTTTGACAGGTTTTAGGGTTTTCAAATGCTAGAGATTCTAGATAGAATCAGCGAGGATCCCAAAAACTCATCAAATTCTTTGGTTTATCCAGACATACATGTCAACTTAGCCAAAAATTGGGAGTATTTTCCATATTCACATCGAAACACAGACAACACCTCTATTTTCCTCAACTCTGAGGATCTTTTCAGCATATCCTCAGGCGAGTATGGTGATTTTTTGACAAAATCGACCTGTTACATTGGTAACTTTGTGGATGCACCAAATGACCCCATGTGTTTGCATTGAATCTGACAACTCTGGTGAATTTTTGCCAGAATTGGTTAACTTGACAGATATTATTATGTTTCTCCATAGACTTACATTGCAGTGGATGTACAGCAAAGCAGAGAGACTAGGAAGAAGATTGAATGCATTGTACACATGTAGTGTCATGTCATTGCCTCAGTTAAAATTTCAGGTCACAATGTTAAGCCTAAATGTCCAAAACTCTTAACTCAGCTCATTTGTATACAATTAAAGCTACGTATATATTTAATTAACCAAACAACAGCTTTATGCTCATCTAAAATACATTTATTGAGTGTATAACCTGTGAAGCATGCTGCTTACTGTAAATTTATATAAATTATTCATTTTTTCTGCACCAAATCCCATATCCCTAGTATAAAATACAGGTTGATGTCAAAAACATGCAGTTATTCACTTGTATTTGTTAAAGCCATGTTGTTTTAAGTAATTTTAGTTAGTTTGTTTTGTTGAATGTCAAACCAACCAGGTTACAGTGGAAGATGACTGCAGAAGTCATTTGGTGACATAACACCACAGTAGCAGATACTACAAGCAGACTTATGCAGTGGAAAACAGATTAATACATTCTGGTAACCTAATACCAGCCTAATACATTCTGGTAATGTAATACCAGCTTAAATACATTCTGGTGATGTAACACCAGCTTAAGTGCCAATAGCACACTTTAAAATTGTTTTTTATATATATTTATTCTGATTCCATATAGTGCAGTTTCATTTGTTTCATCTTGTATATACTCATTCGTTCTACATATGTTATGTGCGGTTTATGCATAAAAGTACAACTGAAGCAAGGTAATCAGTTTATACTACGTATAGACTTCCCCAAGGTAGGGAGGGATGAACGGTCCCATTTATCACATTTGCCAAATATAGTTCAGTGTTACTTTAAAATAGATCTGCCCCTGGAGCATCAGCTCCTGCAGCAATGCAAGCTTATCTCTGACACTATGTGTCAGCACTAGTACGGGACAGTACAGCATGCGTAAAGCTTTAGCCAATAGCAGCTCAGCTTGACTGAGATGCTCTAGCACCTGAGCGCCCACCAATGAGTGCCCAGCTTATACTCATATAAAACCCAATGTAATTAGGGTTCAGTGTTCAGAATTGGTTCAGACATTTTTCATATTTTCATATTCAACTTTTACTACTTGATTTATTGTTCATGATGTTTCGATGTATATTTATTGAACTTAGAATGTTTGTGCAACTTGAAGTTTTACATATGTATGTATACTATTGCAACTGTAATACAAGCAGGCAATAAAAGGACTTTGTGTTCCAAAGGAAGATTTACTGGACACTCTCGTTATGATAACTTGTGTTAATGCCATGGAAGCATAGAGTAATAATTAACCAGCAGAGACTCAGCAACCTTATTGATTTAAGACCCTTGTGATCTGTGAACACGTAAGTGCAAGTGTAGTTAAGACAATCTCCCCAGGAGCATGCACATGCAGCCCAGCTATACAACATGCAAACTCAACAACAAGAGTTCTTCTCGGTACCAGCATTATCACAGAGGGACTCGTCAACAGTGAACTAAAGAATCATAATCTTATTCATCAAAATCAGGGCAAAATAATGTGTTACTAACCGGGATGTCTTAAATTGTTCAAAAGGCATAATGAGCTGATTAATCATTTACAACATCACGACAAAATGCTATGGAGATGCAGTAAATGTTCACTGGTCACTAATACACAATGAAATCTATGAAACCCAAATTTGCATGATCTAGAAGTTCTAGAACCTCTCTAGATCTCATTTTTACCTGATGACCAGCAACTTACAGTCATCATGATTTGACAACTATCGAGTGTTTTTTTTCTCTAGTACATGTAATGAGAAGATGTGTCATGTAGGATCATCTGTAGGGTCATAATAATACCCTTTCTCTTGCTTGTAGTTTAGCCTATGATGTTCTGGAACCTCTCTAGGCTGATCATGTGATCCTATTGATCATTTGTGTTGCTCTGGGTATAATATCATGTATTCATTTTAATGAAAGGAACTTGAATGGTGTTACAACAACAGTGAGTACTTAACATTATGAGGCATCACTTGCTACTTTGTAACATTATTCCACTTTATTATAATAACTGGACATTGTGAGGTATCACATCATTGTTTATAACTTTATAATTCTAATTGATCATGATAACTTGACATTTTAAGTCATCACAGTTGTTCATTGTATCTACATACTGAAAACTCTTAGAAACATGTTACTCAAGACTATTTACAGGCATCACTTAAGACTCCCTGTCAAATGAGAAGAATGCACATTACACTAAGGTTCTACTTGTCTAGGCTTTATAAAAAAAAATCAAGATGATAACTAAAATTAGAATAAAAACTATAATTTTTTACTGTCAGCTTATTTGTCAAATAATATTATGCAACATTAACAGCAAAAAGAAATAATGTTAAGTTACACTTATAATGAAACAAAACATTTTTATATCTTATGTAGTTTATTCATGGTGTCTCATTTAGTTTTAACTTTTGGCTATGTAGAGCATACAACAATGTACCCTTAACTTCCATATGGCTGACTTATAATGTTGGATTTGAAACTGTTTATCTTTTAATAGTTTTTTAGTTAAATCTTTGTTCATTAAAACAGTAAATAGAAATCACAATATTATCATTATAGCTCACATTTGGCATCAAAGGTACTAGTTGTAACAATCTATGGATTTGTAGAAACAAGACATTAAAGACATTGCAAGTGCTGTGAGATTTGTAGTGGATATCTACAAAACAAATAATAAATAATAATGATAATAATAATATACCATAACATTTTACTCATTATGGTTTTTACTAACATCAGACATCTCAGAAATGGTTATTTATCAAATTTTCAGTAGTTGAAGAAAAACAAAAAATACATCAAAATGGGAATTAGCCATACACAAAAATAGCACTTGGTGGAGATGAATTTGATAAAGGGGAACTGAAAGGGATAGTAGATATATTATTTTTGATACTCAGTTTTTCTGTCTTTGTGAAAAGATTTGTCACTAGGTAACTACATGTAAATTAGTACTTGAAATGCTGTAGTTTTGAGTAATATTTGGAAAAAAGCAATCAAGGTTTACTTATCTAGAAATGACTTTTACTGATTGACAATGCTTTTCAATTGGCAAGAGGTGCAGATTGCCTCATTAAATCACCTGGTACTCAGAATCTAGGAAGAGTTTGAACAATTCAGCTCAAATATGGCTTTTTAGTAATATTTTCTTTCATATCGACTGCTTTCCAAAGTAATACTGCATGCATTTCAAGTCACCTTAATAAAATGATATAAAATGCGAACTTTGTAAAACTGGGAAAAGTAATTATTCCAAAGCAATTCACAGCTTGTTAAGCTGGGTTAGGTGGCCCTGTGTAAGGAGACACATAATCTGTCCAGGATTCAGAGGAGTTTACAAAAGAAAAGAAGAAAACAAAAACAAAGTGAACGTACTTCAAAATTATGTCCTTTACCTGAAGTATGGTGTCTGCAAACAGCTTGGTATCCGGTTTGTCAAATTCTTCTGCAGCATTTTCCGGAAGCCCTGTGAGGAAGAAATTTCAACAGATCTTCATTAATACAGAAAAAAAACCCAGTGCAGTTTGGAAATATCACTAATGCTAGTGCTCAAAACAAAAGTTTATACTTCTCGACTTTTCTTTTACAATTTAACAAGCCAATCTAACAATCTTTAACAAGCCAATCTAACAATCCAATTTAACTATCTTTTACAATCGCCATGCCCCAACTAAAAGATTATTTGGATATTTTATCTGGTGTTCACATAAAAGTGTTTCAATAGCCATGTCTCAACTGAAAGATTATTCAGATATTTTATCCGGTGTTTACATAACAACATTTTAGTGTGCCCACTTTTAGGGATAATAGGTAATAGTAATGCTCTTGTTTTTAGGGAAGGTTTAAGGAGACAGTAGAAGCATTAAGTGGACTGGTCTTCCTGACAATAAGCCCTGTATTAGTTATGTATCAAAAATGTGTTGTTATCAAACAATAAGCATTGTTATCACAAATCCTAACCTGTCATCCCTAAAAATGGGCTCACTGAAAGTTTCTTATGTAAACACCGTATAAAATCATCCGGATAATCTTTTAGTTTGGACATGTCTAATGAGCCCCCTTGTCGGGATGAGAGGTAAACATTCTGATGTTTATTGGTACACTTTTGGGACAATTGAAATATTTAGTGATGAAAGCTTCCTACTTTGGTGTGCCTCTCATAATTTATTTGAATCAACAATTTTACTATTTAACAATGATTACTGTTAACACTGGTGTTAACTTGTCTTTGCAAAAAAAAATGGGTTGACTGAAATATCGTTATGTAAACTCCGAATGAAACATCCAGTTAATCTTTTAGTTTAAAATTTTGCAAATTTACCTTTTAAAATGTACTTTCTCATTGTGGGAAAATATCTGATGCCAAGGAAAGAGAGAATCTTGTCCACTCGATTTATAAAATGCATGAAAGCATTTATCAGTTGGCTGACGATATGCATGATAACAGTAAACTAAAACGGAAAGCATAAAAGTATGTATTAACCTACAATTAATATCCAAACAATGTTTTAAAAAGTGACCTTCAAGACTTCTTCAAAACGCTTTTTTATCCAGTGGTAATGAAATATTGGACTTCTTACGGGGTGCGGAAGAATTATATTCATGTCAGAGTAGTTAAAATGCACTGTGACATTGCTACGCGAATAAAAGGACGACAGAACCTGAGGTTTAATCCAAACAGTAATGCTAACTTACTGGCCTGCCAGTCTGGCAGTGCCATTTGACAAAACCTCAAAATTCTATGGTAAACTTTAAATAGCCCGAAATATATTTATTTTACAAATCAGACAAAATATTTGCGATGGTATGGTGGATCTTGTTTAAACTCTACATCCAGATTATTCGACGCAAGCGGGTTAAAATGTATTTAAGCCGGTCCCCCAGCAGGACCGGTTTCATTCAACGATTTGAGATTCGTGTGAAGTGATGAATACAAGATCCTAAATGACCCCCCCCCCCCCATTCTCCTCTCTCAACGTTTTGGGGAAATGGGGGGAGGGTCTCAACGATTTTGGAAATGGGGGGGGGGGTTCCCTCAACGTTTTTCCAACTTTTGACACTGAGTCTAAATCTGTTGAAAATGTATTTTCCCTATTCCGTTGGGGGTTGGGGGGACCGGCTTTGCAATCTGTGATTGTCTCGTTCTGTAGTTGACTGGTCTGAAATGTTTTGTTACACAAATTACTTTCCTGGTGTAAGTTGAGAGCGAATATCTATTCAGAGATAAATATTTGGTAACTGACAAAGTCTCGATCTACAAGCGATATTGTGTTAATAATGAAATTCCAAACAAAACTTGAAACATTTATTTGATGTGTCTTCTGATTCTACATGTATGCATTTAGTGTGTTTTGATTCTACATGTAAGCATTTACTGAAGTTCGAATATTAGTTGACTGGTCGTGTAAAATCTTTACACAACTGGTCGACTTATAAATTATCTAGTCGTCCCAGCCCTGATTTAGTAAAAAAAGGTATGTAGCAGACCTGGGGTCAATAGATCTACTAAATCAATTGAGTAATTAATTACATTTTTGTATTTTTAATTGAACCGTAGTTCAATAACAGTCCTATGTAATTGACCCCAAGTCTGGTGCGCAATACACTACAATGCAAACTACCATGCATCACACCGCAGCATGTAGCACAGAGATGAATCAGTCATTTCATACTGCAGTGTAACGATATTACGAATCATTATACAAAACTCGTATCAATGGCCCCAGCCACTTTTAACCAGGTTTAGTCGCCTACATCCCCGCCCGGCGTAACGTGTTCATCCATCCTCCCTTCAAAACCTACCTCCCCGATAAACCAGCACAGGTTCTGGATGTGCTCAACATACCTCCCTGGTTAATCTGGCACAGGTAAAGGATGTGCTCAGGAGCCTCCCCCCATTCCATTCAGCCTCCCAGTTAAGGGTACCTTACCAAAAGGCTGCTTAAGGTGCTATTCAAGCAGCCAGATAAGGTACCCTTAACTTGGAGGCTGAATGGAATGGGGGGAGGCTCCTGGGCACAGCCTTTACCAGTGCCAGACTAACCAGGGAGGTATGTTGAGCACATCCAGAACCTGTGCTGGTTTATTTGGGGAGGTAGGTTTTGAAAGGAATCAACTGAGCACGGGGTACCAGGCCGATAAAACATGTTTTGGTCGTCATTTTAGGCCCCTGAAAGAAATTTCTAGATCTGGTACCGATAAGGGTATGTGTCGTAACCCACGTTGAGATATTCTCGACGGAAAACATGTAATAAATCAAGGAATTGACACACGTAACCGGTACCAGCCCCCACAAATTTCATTTAACCTTATACACCA
>JBCAUI010539183.1:0-10902 GCA_038406195.1 Haplosyllis anthogorgicola
CCTCTGGTGTTAACTCTAACTGCAGTCTTTAGACTTAAGACTGCGGCACCCCTGGTGGTAACTCTAACCGAAGTCTGGTCCTTTGACAGCAATAGTATGAAATGTTGTAGGTTTGGCAACAAATACAAACTTTTTGCTTTTCTTTCATACCTGAGATACCTACAAATAGCTAAACGATGTGTATGCTGTAATACATAAGCACTCCATGCACTCTGCTTTGATAAAAATTATTTTTCCTCTGTTTTCCTCAAGCAGATACCTTATGAAATGGACTTGTTGGATTCAATATGAAATGGCAATGGTTCAAATGAAATCTGCAGAAAAATAACTACCTTATTGGCAACAAGAATGTTTTTATTTTAATAACTGAGTAAAGGTAAAAAAATACTATTGTAATTATTGAAAACTATTGTACTTTCATTTGTTATCTAATCGTGTTAACTACTATTCTTGGCATTGTGAGTCAGTTCACATAAGAGTACTTAAAATTTTGAGACTTTTGTTCCCATTAGTTTAAGGGAGATGCATTGCGTTGTTCTCTTGCCTCAATACAATGCAATGATATTTTGCTTTTTTCTAAAAAGCAATAATGTATTTTACGCATTTGAACTTGCCTTTTTGTGGAACCTATCGCATGTCAAGTATTGTGCTGCATGGGTTTTTCTCAAAGCACTTGTATGGGATCAAAATAAATACGCAGATACCAATACCTCTCTTGACCACATCAACCTGAATTATTTTGAAAGGATTTTGTTTTGATAGCTATATTTGACATTCGAATAAAGAAATCGTCTGTAGCAAACAAACATTAATGGAATTGATTTTATTTAACGTATCTGAAAACAAGCTTCCTTGTTTTCTCTGCGCTTAATTTACATAAAACCAAGTTAGTTTTCCTGGAAAATTAATATAGTTTGGCAACAAAATACAATCTAAAGGGAACTTAATATAGTTTAGCCTTCAGTTCATTATTAGGCATTTTAACTAGACTTTGTGTCTTTCTAAATTAAATATTTTGTTGGTTTCGGAGGTGATACCCTCCATTGTACCGCATTTTCATCCACTTCCTCCCTTCAAGTTTTGTAAATTACGTTCTTGTTTCACTTTATCTTGATACGGATAAGTAAGAGTGCAAGCGAGAGATCCACCTTGGATTTAAAACCCATGGGGGCGGTCACACGAAGTCCAAAACAGGGGTAATTGGTGCCCCCACAAATGGACCCTAGTCCAACAAAAAAATTTAAAATGAAGGCCGTTGATCAGCGTCGAGTCTATCGAATGAAACTTCATGACACTTCACCAAATTTGACACCACATGACACTTTTTGGCAGGAAAAGTCATGTGACTGCATTGGCAGCCATTTTGTCCCGGTCACATGATGTCATTTTGGTGGGATGACTGGATGGCTTGTTTTTCACGTGGACGACCACATAGTCTTATCGAATTTCATTCGATAGACAATCATGTAGCTTGGAAACTGAAGTCTCTTATCAACACCCATTTACATATATTTGCTCATGAAAATTACAACATTTATAACCTACTTTCGCATAGATCCCCTTTGTAGCCTATTGTGCAGTTACAGGTGAAGTTTGTCGGGTGGTTGATACATGTTCCATCGTTCTGGCACGGTGAACTCAGACAATAGTCGTCATCTACAGGACAAACAATAACAAATCATCATGATTTTGCATAGTGTATTTTACCTAATTATTTCAACTGACTACTATACCAAGTCGCACAGATTTTACAAAATCGGCTTGGACATGATAACAACTACTATGTTATTCACAAGTAAGTAGATAAATTTATGTTCGATGCATTGTGCATGCTATATTTCTGTTATTGCATGGAATTTTATCACCGTGGTTCAATATGTGGACCGAATTGATAGCCTGTTTAATGCAGATTGTTCACATTTAGGAAACATTAGATTTCAAGGAGCAATCCAGATTGCCGTGTAAAGTCCGCCATACTAAAACTATTAGCCTCTGTAAAATAATAGCAACACATAATTCAATACATCACAAATATATTAAATTAAGTACTTACACTGACAAGCTGGACCTCTGTAACCGGTTGGACAGAGACAGGTGTATGTACCGACGCCATCCTGACATGTCCCGTTGTTCTGACAGACGGTCTCAGATTCACATTCATCCTCATCTACATTTAGCGAATGAAGTCACAGATAAAGAAGACACTCGTTTGCAAGAGACAAATAGGACTAAGTCCACCACTTTGTAGTGGAGAAGAATATTTTGAGATTATTTATTAGAAGAAACGCCTCGTGTATACAATCACATGGGCCGTCATGAATGTTTTCATAAATTTCATTGAAATATTACTTTTGGTGATTACTTGTATTATATACATGAATAGGAATGATAACCCCAAAGATAATTGTGGTGCTTGTTCGTTGTTGATTACTTAAGTTACACTTCAGATTCCAAAATATCAGTTTTCTGAAAGCACAATATTTGGTTGCAGCTTTGTATCAGCTTACCAATGGTGTAGTTCGCGAGGAATCCGCGTCCAGTAACGCTACTGTCACTAGTAAACACCGCCGTCATAACATTGCCTGTGGACCGGACAGTATCCACACTGCTCCCGCAAAACATTTTAATGTATGTTCCCGATGTGGACGTTCCTATTGGTTAACAAAATCATACAGTGTCAATATGTAAGGACGAACAAGTAATGATATTTATCGGTTTTGAACGTTTTAAAGACGGAGTAAGATTATTTCGATAATTGTTAGTTTCTGTTTCAGACCTGTAATTATTAATTGTGTCCATAAGAACTTCCCACAGATGTTTCAACAATAGCGTGCACAGATAGAGGACATATAGTGCTACGTGGGGGGCTGATGTGTGACACTTTACGTGTACTGTGCCCGGTGAGCAACCCACCTCTCTACTGATTCATCCATTACCCCTGCCGGTCCATATTCCTATCCCAACCCCTACAAATAACTTAAAGGCGACAGTGCTTTGGTACAATGTGATAAACTCAAGAATTAGACCTATCATGCAAGTACAATGTCTTCATGTGTCTTGTAACCTTATTGATATGACATGCATTCAGTACAGATCTGTTCAACATCTAAAGATTTGTGTCGTCTCAGTACATGAGTCAGTGTGACAGGTGCTGTGTGCGACTCCTCTACTTTTCTTGTTTTATGTTTTACCAGGATAGAATTTGAGACAGTCGCAGCATCCTTCTGTGGCGATATTGACCAACGTAAGCAAAATATTCTTTCCCTCTGGAGCGGTCAGGGTCCATTTGCAGTTAGAACGACTTCTGTAGTTGCGAGGGTAACGCTCTGAGGTAAAGTATTGCGCCTTTTTCGTAACAGTTAACTGCCCACCGCATGTCCTCTGAACTGTATCGAATATCATAATACTTAGCGTGTTAATATCTTACCGGAATAGAAAGCTAAACAATCACAACAGCTCTCTGTACTAAACATGTCAAAAACAACTATGATGTGTTTTCCCGGTGGGGCGGTGAGAGTTCTGCTGCATCTTTGGTAGTTGCTGTAACTGCTGGGATAACCCGGTGAAGCAAATCGTTTTACATCCGAAGTAACATTTAGTGATGCGCCACATCCATTCTGAACTGTAGGGTAGATGTTGTGAATAATATATATAAATATAAATCCAGTATATTTTCGCCATATCTCAAAGTAGAATATTATACTATTTTAACCCGTTATTCATTTATATCAAACAAACTTATTATTATTCCATAAGTTAGGAAGGTTTTGATCAATAGTTTTTGTAAATGCCCTACTAGAACAGTTGTATTGCCCGTAGTAGCCTGTCCTACAGCTACAATGGTAACCATTGGAGTTGGACGTGGATGGATTGCACGTGCCTCCGTTCTTGCACGGGTTGCTGACGCAAGGTGAAGATTCTGTCAAAACCAATACAATTCACTTTATGAATGTTGTATAATATTTCATCTCCTGTAAGTTTGTCGAGAGATAGGTCTATACTTAGGCATAATAGATTCGTATTGTATAAAAGTATTGAACAATAGAAGTCCAATATCGATCCTATGAAATTCAGAAATTAAAGGGGATATTTAAATAATGTAGACTCTGAAGAAAAAGTTTGTTGTGATTACCATTGCACGTTGAACCTCTGTAGCCATTTACACATCGACATGTGAAGTTGTGATATGGGTTGTTAATGTAATTGGTACAAATACCTCCGTTCATACATGGGTTTGGTGAACAATAATTAGGAGCTGCAAAACGAAACCATGGCACAATTGAAAATAATCTTCCATTCCTGGTAATATTTTCACATCTAATATAATTAAAAAGTAACGAAAAAAAACTCACAAGTGCAGTTCTTTCCGGTCCATGAATCGGTACAATTGCAGGAGTAGTCGCCTCTTAAATCTGAGCACGTTCCACCATTTTGACAGGGGTTGTTTGCACAATCATCAACGTCAGGTACTTTATAATTGAGAAATGAAAAGTTAAAGTGTATTATTTTAGGATAGTGCATTACAGCCGTTTAAATTCCATGCCAGACTGGTACCAATCATGTCAACATATCTGCCAGGTACTGATTTTACACCTTGGCATAGTGAAGCATGTGCCTACTGTCTAGGGTGACTTGTCCAACATTACTGCCAGGACTAGGGTATGAATTCACATCCTCCCACCTACCTGCTTAGCTGTGAGTATTTGTCACCCTTTGATTACAGTGCATATAATCTGCATATAATTTGCAATTATTGTCCAAATGCTTGGTCGCATTGCGAAATAAGGAGAACAAATAGACTGGGAAGCCGAACCACTTTTAAAAAATTTAACTGTCGAACCCTGCTACACAAAGTGCAACTGTTCAGATTCTGTAAAAAGATTTCAAAGAAGTGTACATTATATTGTGTTTTTGTGTTTTTCCTACTTCTCCATCTTGAATGTTTCATAATTTACAAGAGTTTTACTGTTTTTGGGAAGTGGTTCGGTATGGGAGCCCCTAGTATAGATTTTATGAAACTCAGATAAATGTTGTAAATAGTGATGTAAGAGCCACACTGAGACCACTTTGCATAGAAAACGTACTTTCACAGTTTGTGCCCAGAAACTGCTGTGTGCATGTGCAGGTGTACGATTTTGCTCCATCTACACAGGTACCGCCGTTCTGACAAGGGTTCGACTCGCATTCATCCGTATCTAGAAAGCAAAATACGACTTTTAGTGGTGTTTACTTTACAGCAAGATATTAGTTAAAGTAAGTTTTATCGTACTATTGAAAATCTCCTTCCCAAATAGTAAGAAGAAATGCTAAGATGGCATGGATGTCCGTATATTCAAAGTAAAAGATGCGTATTAAAATTAAAATGACCCATAATTTTGCAGTCGAAGTTAAATGTGGCTAGCATCAAATGACAAAGAAACCATACCAATAGTGTAGTTGGCGAGATATCCTTGTCTTGTTACAGACCCATCAGATGTAAAATAGAGATACATTGATCCGGACGTTGATACAAGAAATGTATAGCTGCTCACTGATCCGCAATATTTCGCTAACCTGGGTCCGGGGCTCGAGGTACCTAAAACGAACGTACCGTTATGATATTAAAAGAACGATAAAGAACAGTATTGAAAAAGACGACAATAGATGCTAGTTATCTCATTTATAAGAATATACGACACACACACTTAAAACAATGAATGTACCAACACAGATTCATTGACAGTAAATTAATATTTACTGTCGCACTATAAAATCGTAAACCAACTAGGTGTAACAACGCAAAAGGTACTGAAACATAATTGTCACGGCTACAATCACTGCAGTTCACATCCCGTCGATCAGTGACTTAATGGGTCGACAGAAATTACTGAATTTGATTAATGTTAAACACAGATATTCCATTTGGGGCTATATTTTCCCAATCGCTTCCATTTGAAATCTTACGGCTTCCACATATTAATCAAATGATTAAATATACTGGGTTTACTCACCATCATAAACACTGAGACAATCACAACAGCTCTCTGTGCTGAACGTAACAAACGACAACAGTACTTGTCTGCCTGAAGGTGCGTTTATTCTGTAGTAACATCTATCACTGTCCCTTTACACGGAGAAGGAGAAGAAAATTTAGCATGCAACTTAAATTGTTTTGAAAAGTGTATTCAATGATGTTGTGCGGTCGGGAGTTTTTCGGTAAATAATGGCACAACTGGTTTAACTTATTTAGGGGTAATCTGATTCAGCGGGTAATTTCATCACATAAAGAATGGGTATAATGAAACCTAAAGAAACTTGCTACGTATTTAAAGCACTTCTTTTACACCTATTTTTTATCCAAAAGTGTAAGGTATTAATCCAAATAATCATGAGGAACAAACCTGTAGCTACTCGGATAGTTTCGAGATGCAACTTGCTGGATTTCTGCTGTAGCGGTCAGAGTCCTACTACATGCGTTGACAGCTACAAATATGTTTAGCATGGTTATACGTTCCTTAAAGATTAATGCAGAAACCATGCATGCCTTATTGAATTTATGCATGCTTGTTTAATTTGATCAAGACACAATAGACTCGTTAATGAGGTAAATGTTTACATAACTATTGCCAAGTCAAACAAACGGGCGACAAAACTATTGTCATTTATCTAAATTAATATATGTCGAGTCTATTTTTATCCTGGGTCATCTTGCAAAGTTAATGAATATATACAAAATATATCTTGCTCTGTATTTCTGTTACAATTTTGATTATATAATTATTGTACAATTCGGTATTAATATTCTAAGCATTTAATCATTACGCAACTGAAATATTAATCTTCCAACCTGTGCATGTAGTTCCTGCGTGACCGGAAGCACAAGAGCAGGTAAAGGATGATCCACTAACTCGGCACGTGCCTCCGTTTTGACATGGATTTACCGCACATGGTGACACAACTGGAATAAGATTTGGAACATTTTACATTTTTTGCGTTTATCTCCAGCATGTTATTACAGACATTTTGTTTCTCTGTTTTCCTTGTTCAAAAATTAATTTTAGTTGTTCATACTAGCTGCTTCTTAAGCTTTACACGAATAGTTTTTCATTTTCAGGTATGGCTTTTAGATGGATATTTTTAATACAATGTCCTTACCTGAGCAGTTTTTACCACTGTATCCACCGGCGCATACACAACTAAAGTTTCTGAATCCATCATAACATGTTCCCCCATTTAAGCACGGGTCGGACGCACAGTCATCTGGATCCTCATCTTAAAGGTAACCACAATTTTCATTTATCTACTTTTCTTAAAGACTAAAGTTTGTACTGAAGAAGTTTTCGCAGGCGTTGATATTCTAATATTTTGTAGAACCATATTACGATTGAATTGACCATGTAAATTTGCCTTAACTGTTCTTTTGTTTGCTTAAATTACTTTTAGAATATTATGAACCTACCGCTGGTGTAGCTAGCGATGAATCCATAGTATTCACGTGTCTCATCAGTTAGAAATGTAACCGTCACGATATTTGAGGAAGATGTTAGATTTACGTTTTCCCTCAGTCCACAATACTCCAGCTCGCCCAATGGATTTCCGGTCCTTGAATCACCTGGTACAAGTGTGTGGTAAAATGTGCTTACTGTAGACCCAACTTAAGTCATAGAAATACAAATTATACCCGAGACGTAATGTTCCCCTCAAAGTGACGGATAGCAGTGAAATTACTGACCAATTCCTCGTTATCATAATTCAGTTGATAGTATTAAGACTGTCTTATGAAAGTATTATTTGTATTAAATTGTCTGTATTACTTAAGCCTGTCAATTACTTTTGTTGTTGATATTTCCATCCACTCAATTTAGTATTTCTTTTGGAGCTTTAATTAACATTAAAACGCGTACCATCATACACTATGATACTGTCCCTCTTGCAGTTTGTATCCATACGAATGTGGTTTAAAAGCACACTAACATTGTGTCCTTCGGGTGCAGTAATAACCCATTCACAATGTAAATTAGGGGCATATCCACCAGGCCACCCAGGTGAAGAAAACTGTTTTACATCATCGTCTGCTGTCAAGCTGCCTCCACAAGTACCGACTTTTTAAGTGAAGAAAAAAATAATGGCACATGTCATTTACAACTATCACTTGAATTCCACCTCAATTCCTTAACATCTATCCCTCAAAATGCATTAGTGCACATAGCAAAAATGGACAACATTAACGAGGAACTAACCTGTCAAATTGATATCTTTGTACAACGTCCAATTGGCAGCGTAAGTAGAGCGTAGCTGTAGTGTTAGATTTGCAGGAGGCCTGTAAGTTCCAATGTCGTTCAGCCCCAACAGCGAGTATTCACCTGGGATGCGACCCAGACCGATACTGGGTACAGTTGTAGGTGACAAAGCAAACCATAAAGGCAGGGCATTGTTGCAAGAAAAGGATTTGTAATACTGTACTACATCTGGGTCTCCAGCTAAAAAGAAGCTGTAAAGATAAAGGAAATGTGAACATTTCAAATTCAGCTTATTGAAAATACCAATTTTTAGGATTTGATGAGGTGATAGTGCATTTCTTATGAGATTGCTTATTTCCTTATTTCCGAGGGGGTTTTTTTTGGGTGCCAACCGTCGCAGTTTCTTACTCTTATTGTTACCGGTGCACAATCACTTGTGATTTATTTGGAGCCTCTAGTGATGAATTTTCTTCTAATAAACAATTTTTTTTCTGTGTTAGGACAAAAGCCTGGTGGCCTCAATTATCAGAGACACTTACTTTCTTGACAGTCGCAAGGCGCCTGTCGTGCAGTTACATTTATAAATCGCCAAGTAATCGTAGGTGCTCGAAGTTGTAGCAACATATCCAATTGAAGATGATTTCAACTTTATCTTCCAGTATACTGTTCCGTTATCACCAACCAGGTCAATATAGCCATAGGAACAAGTTTTCATTTCCACCACGATTACTCTCTGCTCAGCAGTTATTTTTATTCCCGTTCGATTATACCTGCAGTGTGATATAAATTTATGTAAATGTAAACTTCAATACAGTAATGTTCGAATCTTATCTAATCAGTAGGTACAAGTGCATAAGGACACAAATTGTTTTGTAGTCCCATTACAAGAAAAAAGCATTCGTAGTAGCGGATATTTATAAGGGCATATGATGGAGTTCCTACAAGGTACATTGCTACAGATTTAAAAGTTTTTTCTTGCACTGACTTCGCAAACATTAGGAATCAATGCTGTTGTTCTGCTCGCGTCAATAGCAGAGAGTGATATTTAATTTTATGCAAATGGACACTTTTCCTGATATTTTAACAGGACGGTAAAATTGTTTCATTTTGTATGCCTAACTCTACTCTTGATAAATGTATGTACTCTAAAATATAACCATAATTGGAAAAGTAGGACTAGCTTACACGTTAGCCGCAGTATTGATGTCTAGCCTGGTGAGTTCATCTGAAATAAGAATTTCAATAGATCTATAAATTATGTATTGATGGTAATTTGAAATTTCATGTGGTATTTTATGCAGGCCCTTTTGTATCAGTGCTTCATTTAGAAAGTAAACGGATAGAAAGTGTTTGTGACTACGCACCTTGGCAGTAACGTCCTGAGTAATCCACTGTACAAGCACAGCTGGCCCCATTTTCTCTATTGAGGCAAGTGCCATCATTCTGACAAGGTCGGGAGTGGCAATAATCTCTTACTGAAAGGATAAGCAACACAACGTTAAATGCTGCTTCAAATGAATTCATGTAGAATCATGATTTATCTGTCCTTTTCACCTATTTGCATCAAGGAGGCCAGCAAAAACCCAGCCCATACCTGTCATTTTGCAGACTATTTTGTTAATTTTGTTATAAAATGGGTTTAATATTTCACCCTCAATTTTCTCCAAAATAAAGAAAGATAATATACCTGCAGTGAAGTTCACTAGAATACCTTGTTCCTCTCTGTTCCTGTCACAGTAGAAGCGTACCTGCATAACGTTGCCTGTACTGTAATAGTCGACATCGGTTGTCCCACAGTTTTTAGGACTCGATGTACTAATTGGTCTGCCATCTAACAATTGCAACAGGTTTTAATTCCAGATTACTTGTTGCTATTTTACCATATTTGTTTTATATTTGAGATTACAATTTCTCCACAAATTCAGAATTCATAATTTCGTGCTCAAAGTAAAATTAGTATTACGTTGTAAATGTAAACACTTCGCATTTCCTCTAAAGGCTTTCCCTTGCTAAATTCACAGTGTGCGTGTCAGCTCGTGAAATTCCTATCATTTTATAAACGGGGAGAACAAAACAGAGAAGGAAAGAATTTCACGCTGTGCTTTTTATGCGCTATTGTCCCAAAATGATAGGAATTTCACCCTCTGCTACATTTTAAGGTATATATTTTCAATTTACAAACAAAAAACCCCATAATTTTAACTCTTTATCTTAAAATTAAACGCACCAAGAGAGAAAGCAATGTTGTCATATCTACAAGTTCCATCATCTTGGTCTGGTCCCTCTATTCTGACTGCAACACTGACATGAACAACATATCCTTGAGCAGCTCTCAGTACCCAGGTACAGTTCTGGTTCCTTGGGTAACGGATGGGCCATCCCGGGGAGGCAAACTGCTGCACCTGTGCACAGTCATAGGCAATTTTAAAGCAGATGCTGGTTTAATAAATAAACCCGTTGAGAACTTTTTTCCAAACTTTTAACATGTTAGATTCATTGATATTTACCAGTACACGTACAGTTACCATGATTTCAGGTAGACTCATTTGTATAACTTGTTCATCAAAGATTGTTTTAGATTGTGCAAAACATCCACTTTTATCTATGTACCGGAGAATCTCGATTTATAGCCCATCCAACTATAAGCCCATGGGCTAAATAATGAGAAATTGACTCAATATTT
>JBCAUI010539194.1:0-10902 GCA_038406195.1 Haplosyllis anthogorgicola
TTTGGGCAAAAATAGATGAAAATTGGGTTGGCGCCCCCCCCCCCCACGGGCCGGGCGCCCCCCCCGTACGGGAAATCCTGGATCCGCCAATGGTCATCCACGTACTAATTTTCAATCACCAAATTAATTTTACTTTGTATTTTGTTTTCTATAGGGCTAACCTACTGTTATTCACATACATTTTCTTCTGAAAAATAGGGAGTTCGCCCAATGCAGATTTTACTGTAGTCCAGTGGCATTACTGAAGCCAAACTTCTATTTTCTGATACACAGATGTGAATGAGTGCGGAGCAGACAATGGCGGATGTGAACATTTCTGTAGAAACGAGGCTGGAACTCGTTCTTGTTACTGTAGAGTCGGATATGTTCTTAATACAGATGGTACCAAGTGTGACGGTATGTATTCACAGAATATCAGTCATCACGCCTCCATTTACAAATTTTATGTGCAGAATTTAACAGTAGCTGTACGTGTAAGACTAACCCGCAACCCTACCGGGAGTATTTCATAATTTTACCTTCAATACAATTTTTTTTTGTACCCACGGGCATACACACTACAGATAATTCTTTCTTAAAAACTCATTTACAGTAGACCTTCCTTTGGGCGACCATCCAATTTTGGGAAGCAAAGTGGTGGCCAATGGGGTGTTGGTCTTGCAAATGAGGCTTATTTTCTGTGTAATTTAATGTGTTACATCTTAAGTCTGATGGTCGTGCAAAGAAAGGTTGGTCGTACAAAAGAAGGTCCATCCGAAAGGAGTTCCACTGTACACATATTGGAAGATACATTTGGATACAAAACGAATGCAATCAAATCACTAGCCAAGTGAGAATACTGTAATTGATTGCATTGTTATGTAAAACTATCTTTGTATTGTTTTAGACGTGGATGAATGCAGTTCTGGAACATCTGGTTGCACTCATTTCTGTGTAAACACGGTTGGATCTTTCTCTTGCACCTGCAGAGATGGGTATCAACTAAACTCTGATCAAATCACCTGTACAGGTATGTATTATTTTAAGAGCATATGAATATGATATTTATCTGGTAGTTTTAAAACTTAAAATTGCCTGTATTTCGTGGCAACTGCAGTAGTCCCTTCCCTAAGACCAAGTCCCAAGCAGTATTAGGGGCGACAGTTTTTCTACTCTTGGAATAACTGTGCCGCTAGATTTTAACATTAATCAGTAGATCTAAAGTGATTTTTGGTAGACAAGCTAGAAAGTTCAGAATCTTTTTGAAGTAGTGGTAAATCAATAGTGATCCTCAGTAACTGTTTATCTCTCAGATGTGAATGAATGCGGTTCTACGGATAACACGTGTCAGCACATCTGTCAGAATGAGGCCGGGGGACACAGCTGTTCCTGCTACGGAGGATATGTGTTGCAGACTGACGGTCATTCGTGTGCAGGTGACGTTCTCACCCTTTGGTGTTTTTATCGCACATTATCCTTTGCTAAAATATCCCGTACTGGGGGGGGGGGATTCCGGCTCGTAGGGGGGGGGGGGGCACAAACCCAATATTTGCCCAAAATTTGGAAAAACTGCATGAAAATGAAAAAAATTTCGGCTGTAAAAGAGAGGGAGCGTCTCGCACCTGCCTAAAACCGCTACTAGTTAAAGATACTTGTCGGAAATAAAAAAAACTTCCAGCAAACCTGTTTTTGGGTGGCACCTATCTTAAACGACATCTTGCAATTTGTGGCAGCTCTATTACATTCGGAACTTTTTATATTCATGTTTCTTTATGTGTCTTAGACGGCACACCTGCCTTTGCCACATTCTGTGTGCAACCAATTCCAGTGTCGCTCAAGACAAATCCTACCACTCTTGCAAGATCGTCATGCCCTTTAAGTGAGTTTACAATGTGATTGTAGATGTTAATGAATGTCTGATAAATAACGGAGGATGTGATCACATATGTGACAACAGCCCAGGTAGTTTCCGGTGTTCTTGTAGACCTGGTTATCAGCTGGCAGCAGATGGAACCACTTGCGCTGGTTAGTTTAGCTTTGTACTATTTTGTTTTTGTTTTTTTTTCAAAGAGTTTATGATAACAGTTTGATAAAAAAAATCACGTGTCACGTGTAAAAAAATTCATATTTACATCCGACAACTAAAACCAATAAATATGTGCGCCAATACAAATTTCTTTTTTCCCTACTCCAGATATCAATGAATGTGCCGTCAATAATGGAGGATGTTCAGATATTTGTACGAATACTGTTGGAAGCTACGAGTGCAGTTGTTATCCTGGATTCACGCTACAGAATGACGGAAAATCTTGTTCGGGTAAAAATATTGATAAATACTGTACTTTCGTGCATACAAGTGTTACTTTTGTAAAAAAAAAAATAGTCATACATTTTTCTTTGACTGTGATAAATCTTTGAAGTAAGCGCTATTACATTAACTATCAGTATATTCAGGATTTTCTTTGGCAAAATATATGATTCTCCAATTTAGCTATCAATACACACAAATATACACTGGTGGATCCAGAATTTCTCGTACCGGGGACGCCAACCGTGGGGTGTGTTGATAGCTAAATTGGAGAATTCAGAATCATATAATTTTTACCCACTTTTTGCATAAGAATCACCAAGCACTACATGAAAATGAAGATAATTTAGGCTGTACGGGGTCCCCCTGGGATCTGCCAATGATAAGAAAATATGCATAACTGTTACGCTTTGTCTCCTGTGAAGTTTATTAACGAGTTGCTTTTAAGCAAAATGTAACAGTAAGTATTTCACATTTCAGACGTGGACGAGTGTTCCGGTGCGGCTGGTTGTACTCAGGGTTGTGTTAATGAGAATGGAGGATTCAGATGCACGTGTAGAGACGGTTACCAACTTGCTGCTGATGGAATTACCTGCAATGGTTAGTCATTACTGTTAACTTTTCATCATTAAAGCAAATGTGGCAGGGATTTCAAGACCCGGATCCAGGATTTCCCGTGGGGGGCGGGGTGGGGGGGGGGGCCGCAAACCCAAAATTTTTCGAAAAATTTCTAAAACAATGGGGGGAAAATGGCCTCCCGCACCCCCTGGATCTGCCAATGGACTTGAAAAGGTTAATTTATTGTCAGTCACCATAGGCATAAACGAGTGCTTAATTTGTAAAATCCTTAGCTATTGAGAATCTTGCTTTATTACTGTTAATACTGTAAATTATCCAATATCCAAACCAAGGGCACCAGGGACCCAAAAGAAAGTTGTACGCTTGTGTGAGACACGGGACTAAGATGGTCACAATGTTTATTTCTTAAAGTAAGAAGTAAAGTATTGATTTATCTCAGCGCCCATTGTACATGTACAACAATGGTAAAATTTTATAAGGTCACATCCCTATCTCTTAACACTAACTAAATGACACCCTATTTCAATTCCAGATATAACTATAATTGTAAAGTAATGGAGGTAAAGAAACAAAACGAAATATTCTTATAATTCATGTTTTAGACGTAAATGAATGCCTGGGATTCAGCCACGGTTGTCAGCACATTTGTGAGAATACGGTAGGGAGTTTTACATGCACGTGCAGGGAGGGGTTCACACTGGAGGCAGATGGTAAACAGTGCAATGGTAAGAGCTTTACCAATAAAAGTCAATTACAAGGATAATGTCTGCCGCATTTATGCGAATTGAAACACCGTCTCTAATAGAAACAGCCCCCCCCCCACACGTTTTGGGGCGGAAATAAATTTACATGTATGTTTTTTACAACTCAGGCATTTGTTTACAGTTACATTTTGTAAACATGCTGGCAGTATCTTGTGTGAAAGCTTTGGGTGACAGAAATGTCTTTTAATGTTTAATTTCCTGGACTACAGCATAAAATATTAGCCCATTGATTTCTTGAAAAAGGCACCCCGTCAGAATTTGGTCCTAGAACCGGGTGCTTGTTTTCGAATAAATACGGTATTAGAACAGATTACCATATTACTTCTGACATGTTTCATTGCCACTCAAACCAGTTTTACATTAGCTTTATTTTCCCGTTAGATATCAACGAGTGCCTGTCGAACAATGGAGGATGTGACCATATTTGTCAGAATAGCCTTGGGCAAGCATTTTGCTCCTGCAGAACTGGATATACACTGAGCGCAGACGGAAAGAGTTGTAGAGGTATTGATTTCAATATACAACACAGTTTTCAAGTACGATGAGGCAGTTCAAACTTTATGTCAGATCCACAAGAAAAAGATTTTGATTGATATGAATCAGAACCATTCACGAGATGTACAATAGAACTCGTTTTGAGCGGCCACCCTTCGGAAAGGCCACTTCTTCTTTACGGCCAATTTACCTTTCTAAAACACTCCGTTTGGCAGGCCACTCCTGATTTACGACAATTTGCACATAGAAATTTTGTTGTCCCTCACGAGGTGTTCTACTGTTTGAGTTTTTCTCGTGTTTTATACCTTGTTCTGAAGTTGATTATTATTTTGAATTTTCACTGAAATTGAGGGTATCGTTTCAGATATTGATGAGTGTGCAACAAACAATGGTGGATGTTTACATATCTGTCAGAATACTCCAGGCAGTTACCAATGCACATGTAGATCTGGCTACGAATTAGCAGCAGATTTACACTCCTGCTATGGTAAGTGTTAAAAATAAGTCGAAGCGTCTTCCTTTTCTGTCAGTCGGAGTACTACTTCTGTCACGTATTTGGGGGAATTGTACGGTAGAACTTACTTTGAACGGTCACTGCTTTGTAAGGTCACCTGCCTTATACGGCCAATTTTGATTGTAACCTCTTCTATTTCATGTTTATTTACGGCCACCCTGGTATACGGCCACTAAAATTGGCCATTTTCACCAATTTTGCAACAATTTTTGGTCACTTTTACGATGTTTCATAGAACATTTTAAAGACATTTCAAACATATTTTGTAGCATTTCCTTCTAACCATGGTAAAAGTACCAATAATCAATTATAATGTTAATCAAAAGTTAAAAGGAAACATTTCATTTCCCTGTAAATAGACAATCGCAGGTTACATTCATACAAATTTATTGGAAAGTTCAGATCTCAATGTAAAATAATGGTACAATGTTGGTGACCATCTGGCCTGACACCTCTCCTTTATAAGGTCACTTGTGTTTTATGGCCACTTTTTGTTGTAAAATGTAGTGGCCGTCAAAACAGGTTCTACTGTACATACATAAATACATACATACATATAAACATACATGTAGATGCAGACATCTGTAATAACATCAGGAATGGAATATTGTTAGTACCAGTGTCTAAATGTCTTATTTCTTATTTTAGATGCAACCATAACGGTTGCACGTTCAGTGTCAATGACGAACAAGTCCTTGAAAAACATAAGCGTTATCACCAGCCCTGGTTCATGGAGACTCTCCCACAACACTGGAAACAGAACATGGGTCAACTGCAGGTAAAACAGCAGCTGGACACTAAAACATACAAAATGGAAGGAGACAGTCACAAAGTAAATCCAGCTGAACATATTGACGTGAACAAGTACCGTAATCCAAATGGTACAATCAACGTAGAACTGTATATGAAGAGTGCACCCATTCTGTACGTCAAACATGCAGACAATAGTCATGCTGTGAGATGCCATTTCTGTCCGTTCCAAATTCCCCTCAACAGAAATGCCACTTACGGTTTATATGAGAACCAGATCAGGAAACATGAAATTTGTCATCTAACTGTCGGTAAATTCAGAAAGAAGAATTGTTCTCACTGTTCTTTTAGTACCAGGAGTTTTGATTCATTCAAGGCTCACTGTAAGGTTCACAGCCCCGAAAATGAAAAGAAGATGGCTGCTGGTGTTTTGATGTACAACAGGCCAAGTCGTAAAGAAATTGCACACGGTGCACAAACCACTAACTCACTGGATCTTGAGACACACGATGAAGAAAGCTTTGCAGGAGGTCCGAATTCAGAGACTGTATCAGAGGATATGCCAGAAGAGGAAATGCAAGAATTGGATTTGACATACGCATGTAGGTCGGCTGGTGGCAACTTGGATAGCCATCTTAAATGTCAGTACTGTCCTTTTCATGTTGTGCCAGGTGACTTTCAAGCATCTAATCTTAAGAAGCATGAAAAGCGGCACTTCGATACTAATGGAAAATACAAATGTCCGAAATGCAAGTACAGTGCTTTGACACATAAACTCTTTCTGGCTCACATTGCCTTGCATCCCGAACTGCAGATTGTAGAAACTGGAGGAATGACCCCAAAAAAGAAGAGGATGTCAAAGGGGAAGCCACCCATTCTCCGTTGCCATACGTGTGAATTTACCACATCCAACGGGAATCTCATGTTTCGCCATGTTAACAGGCATGCACCTAATGAGCAGAAATACAGTACCACTGCAATGGGAGTAAGTGGAGCCACGTTAGAGTATTGCGGTCAGTGTTCATATGTAACAAGTGTCAGCAGCGAAATGAAGACACACCTGGATGCATGTACCGGTAAAGTTCGGCTCTTCCATGACACTTTGTTCCAGGACCAGTCCGGCTCACAAACGAAGGAGGAATTAACAGACGGAGAATTTTCGGACGATCCGGGTATGCAATCCGCATGCGACAAATCTGGTGCAGTCGATGAATCACTTGTATGGCAGTGTAATTTCTGTGATTACAAGACCTTCAGAGAATATCAACTTCAGTGTCACGTCTATCACCACAGTCCCTCTGCAAAAGGAAAGTTTCGCTGCGAAAAATGTGGCTACAGAGCCAAACGAGACAAAGATTATGATGTTCATCTGAACTTCCATCACGTGTCGGGAGTTGTAAGCCCAGTGAATCAATCTCGCGGTGAATCGCCTTATGCAAGTCAGCCGCGTTTAGAAGTTGCAAGTACCCCAGAAGTTACACCGTCCCCAGTCAAAGAGCAAGCGTCAGTCCCAGTGTTCACTCCAGTAAAGTCTCTGACAGGCATTCCTCAGAGGTCGCGCCTATCAGCCTTTCCCGGAGGCAACTTTGATTGTGAAATTTGTGACTATTCGTCCACGTCTGAGTTTCACTACATGAAGCATATGTTGGGCCACACTGATACGAGTCCAAGTCGCCGATATCGGTGCAGCATATGTGGCTACGCAGCTCTGAAAACGATCAGACTGCAACAGCACATGCAATTCCACCACAAAAGCACCGGTACCGTATTAACTACAGAGATTGAAACGCACCGGCTTGATGACCCCAAGTATCATTTCTTTGATCTTCGGGATCAGTCCACAGAAAAGAAAAGGGGTGGCAACGTGGAGGGTGCAACATTGCAAAGAGAAACCCGTTCATCATACGTTAAGGTCAGTCATACGAATCAACATGTTCTTGTTGTTGGTAATTGCACCCGATACAGGTGCTCCAAATGCGACTTTGTCACTGACAAGAAAAGAATGTTTAAAACTCACTGGTATGGTCACACATGCTCGAAAGCGGCACGGCCTGAAGAATGTCCCACGTGTGGATATCGAACTGATACAAGATACAGGCTGAAATTTCATATGAAAAAGCACCACAAGGTCCCAGGGAAGGCACGGGATGAGACGAAGCAGTTGGCCGAACTGCAAGCCCTTGTTCCTACACCAAGAAACTCCCGTAACGGTAGAGTCTCACCTCGTTCAAGGCCAGGCAGCCCTTTCAGGGCTAAGAGTCGTCCCATTAGTCTACCATCGCCACCATGGCGTAAGGAACCGACGTTCTATTGTGATAAATGTCCCTTTTTCGACACATCGAAAGAGGCGTATCAAAAACACCAACAGTGTCACCAACGTGTTCAAGATTTTCGCTGCCTGTATTGTACTTACAGCACCAGGACCAAAGAAGTATTAAAACATCACATCAAATCTCACTTTACGGTGCCTCATCAGCAGGCAGCCATCGATAGACTAGATAAAGAACTGGGGACAATAGAGTCAAACGGAGCAATGCCTAAAGTAATAGTAAATGGAGATGCTGTTGATAGCTCATCCGACAACAAACGCACAGAGCATGTGGAGGTGAATGGCGACATTGAGGATAAGCTATGTCCCTATTGTGATATTACCATTAAGAGTGATGCTTATGCTAATCACGTCTCAAGGCACACTCAGGGATCAATGTATTTAAGCGTTAAAGTTCATTAAATGTGTGTGAAAGTGTTAAGAAGCAAAACGTTAGAAAAACAACAGATTTTAATATATACACATGTAAGTAGATGCTTGTTACATCGAAAAAATCAAAATGTATAGTATATTTCTACAGTGTCAAAATATTTTATCAACCAGATATATTTTCACATTTTACTTTCGTTCATGGTAAAAATGCTTAGGCTTTTCTTTTTTAAGCATTTGGATTACATTGCACAGGCAGGATTTTCAAAGTGCGGCGATCAGGAAAAAAAAAAAAATTGAACTTTGCCCCTAAAATCCAAACTATTCGTAAATGTAAATAAAATTTTGATTTTGCTCGATTTGACTTTCAATGGTTTGTGTCCAAGGTGACCTTATTTTGCTGTGCATAACATATTTCAGCTGCCAAATGAGTTTTTGTTTTTGGAAATCCCGATTTCAAAGTGCGGTGGGAAATGTAATCCAAACAATCAAATAAAAAAAGCCTACATATTTACCATTCCGGAAATGGATATCTCAGTAACTGTATCTTTGGGAAGAGTGTTTAGTGTCAAACAAGCGAAAATAGAAACGTCTAAGTTAGTTGAGTGCGCGTGGATCTGTAAGCAAACTCTTTCTGTCATCATACTGTTCTGGATACTGTGACTATTCACATAGAACTGTAGTGTACGTCACATTTTGCGATGGTGTGACTGCTTTGAGTCGGACAAACGTCATATTATGGAATTTTGTACAAATTTTACTCGTATTTTGTCATATTTAGTCAACTGGTGATGACAAACTTATGGGAAAAAAGAGGGAAATATTGCTGCTGTTGTGGCTCACCACATGTTTGGGACAAGTCTATGAATAGAATGGGGTACAACTGAACAAAAAGATAAAACAGTACTCAAATATTTTTTTGCAATGAACCAGTGATGCAGAAATGAAGACGTTACACACGCAAGTACACAGGCTAATTACGAAAGGATAATAGGAGGTTTTCACTGTCATCACGTCAGTGATATTGGCTGCTTAACAGTACAGAATTTACATTAGTTTGATGGCCTGTCAAGCGCTGCACTCACACCATGGCGCACGTTGACAGAACTAGTTTTCATTAACTCACCACTGCAGTTCAACATGTTATCACGACAAAAGTGCAAGATATTATTAGGCATTTACAAACTGAACTGATACATCTGTAGTGATTTGTGATGTCGGATGAGACAGAAAATTAATGAGAAGATTAATGATCAGACTCCTCAACCCATCGGGGAGTATTTCAAAACGGACTGAAAAAGCCCATGGAAAAGGGAGAATGGCGAAATTAGCAGAAACACCTTATCTCATGGATCTGACAACAAAGGTAGTTTTTGGCCGCAAGAATTAAATTTCTGAAATTTCTTTTTATTTACGAAGAGTTTTTTTTTGTCAGTCTGTATGTTTAGCTTTGCCCTATTCGATCTTCCAAATTGCAGGTACCACTGTCCAGCTATCACTGTCTTTTGAATAGATGCATGTTTCATGTTCCGTTCCCAACGTCAGATAAAGGTGCTGGATGCTTTTCAGTAGCGGATCTGGGAGGGGGGCTTTAAGTGCCTGGGTCCTCCTTGCCCCGTTAAACCATGCTTTTCCGCCATTTTGGGCCCCCCCCTTGGGCTGTTAAAACATGTTTGGCCGCCCTTTTGGGCCCCCGAACAAAATTATAGATCCGCTACTGCTTTTTAGTTTCTTTAAGTCGGTGTATGTTGAGGGGATTTTGAGAAGGTTCCCCATCAGTGATGCACCTGCTTCCTCTAATGCGTCATCGCTACATTAAAACAATAGGCAGATTATTACATTATTATATTATTACTCTGACTACTGCGCGGTAGTTAGGGGATAATTACACAGTCTAATTGCAAACTAATTGTTACACGTGCCAAGAAATCTGTGCAGAAGGACGAACCTTTTATTTATCTGTTTGTGGTGCGGGGGTGGCATTATCGTTCCCAAGCTAAACATATCGGTGGAGAACATTGTTTTCTAAGGCCAGAATATCTTTACGCGTTGGATTACGTTTCCCGCCACTCCCAAAAATCGAGAATTGTAAAAAAAATTGAACCAGAGACCCAAGAACACAAAGTCACAACTTTCCGTCGCCTCATCCAACATTGTTTGCCAAAATTTGTGAATTTTAACCAAAATTACAAAAATTACAATCAAGTTTGAGTTTTAGTTTTGTTCCCGCTCGCCACTCTCAAAAATTTACTACATTGAAACATAATACAACAAATAAAAACGTCTGGCATAACAATGCAATTCTTCTCATAAAAATGACCGCCACTTAGTATAACGACGGTTATTGATGGCATTAAGATGCTATTCTAGCTGTTATTTTTTGCGGTTGTCGCGTCTTGTTTAAAAAAGCGCCCTGAGGAATCTTTAATCCACCCAGCTGCACATATTTGTTGTGAAAATCTGGATTCGCTCTTAAATTATCCTAACATTACTAAAATTGTTTGCTAACTTTTTAAAGATCCGCCTGAGGTCCCCCTAAAATTTCTTGAAATCTCCTGAAACCCCTAGATAGATTCTTTGCGACCTCCCTTGAGATTCCCCAGGGGGTCCCCCACGGCGTGAAATCCTGAAGACCCCTCTTAGAGATTCCCCTGATATCCCTTAGATTTCCTACATTCTTTGCCCTTATGTCACAAAATTTTCTCCAATACAAAGTGCCTGGCCCTATCTGTGTCTTTTTAAAGATGAAAGATCCAGTCTAATTGGCCGGTTTTGTGCGTGCAGAGTCATTTGCAATTGAGAGCTGGAACAGTCC
>JBCAUI010539205.1:0-10902 GCA_038406195.1 Haplosyllis anthogorgicola
TTAATGGCCAAAAAAACACAAGTACCTGGCTTAAGCTGGCTTGTAGCTTAAGCCAACATAGCAAGCCAGCTTAAGCCAATAAACTAGGCAAGCTGACATCTCTACCAGGATGCCGTAAAAGGCAGAAATGACGTTCAAGACAGATTAAATAAACATGAATATTAAGGATTCATATCAGGGAAACCCGCAGTAAAAAGCAAAATGCCGCTCAAGACAGATTCTACTGTATCTGTTTCCTTACCGGTCTATAAACATTGTCGTTTGCCGATGTTATTGCTAGGATAACCGCAGCAATGGCCAGCAAAAAGATCCCTTTGTGCTCCATGCTGCTGCCCCGGCCTACCTACTGCCTGCAATAAGAAAAAACAGAGATGAATATATTCGTGTCACAGTGCAGACCGTTTGGATTCCAACGCAGCTAAGAGAGATCCAAAACAACTGAATTAAAGAAAAAGTAGAATCGTTAGGCCGTTGGGGGCACCACAGTTCGAAGTTTGGCATGTTAGAGAGTAATAAAATCATCTTTCTATCGAATAAGATTTAATGGTAAGTGATCTTCAGTCTGAAAACTGACGATATCCATCAAAATAGGAACAAAACACAAAATGACGTTTTCCCATCGTAAGTTACAACATTACGTTATGGCAGAATTACGTTAGAAACTGTGTTTCCTTTACATTGACTGCAATTGGACAATTGCAACTCGTTTTATATATATGCTTCCTAAACCCACTTTAATGTTCACTAAGATCACACATGTTTCGCATGTCTCATGTTCGACGCATTTATGACGAAAGGGGTATTTTTCGATGGATAAGGCAATTAGAATCACATTTGTTATTTGCCGGATTTTTAACTAATTTACATCCAGTGTAATTTATGATGATTCTAAATTGCATGCTACTTTCTTTTAAACCACGGACCTTTGTGAAAATTATATCTTAGAGTGACATCGAAGATTATCAACATAAAAAATCTACATTAATTGATAGGTCAGTTTCTAGGTTCATAAACCATTTAAAAATTGGGTTTAGTCAGAAGTTCCCAATAGACTGTTATATTTTTAGATTTCCAAAATTTACAGTTGTATTGAATGGGATCAAATGGATTTAGCCATTTAAACTCGGTTGGTCATAAAATGGGAACACGGGGTTACAAACCGTGTCGTCCTCGTAGGAAAGTGAATGTATCGAAGGTCCATGTCCGGCAATGCAAGGATTTTTTCATTACAATTTCGTTCCATTTGGAGGGAAAATATGGCGACTTATTTCACGTTTTAGATTTTTTCCTGTATTTTAAATTTTTTTATTATTGAATTTTGAATGGCAGGAAACGTACGTAACCTTACGACTAAATATAGTATGGCCCAAAATTTATGTACAATAAAACCTGTTTTGAGCGGCCCCTTTTTTCGGCATCTTTGCCCTGAAAAATTAGGGTGCTTCTCAAAACAGGTTCTACTATACATGTGTTTGATATCTGACCGTATGTTAGTTTCTGCTGCATGTTCGTAATTTTTATGTGGTTGTAAATAAGGAAATAATTCTTAATTGTCTTGAATCATTCTACGAACTGTAACGTTGTAGCAGTCTCAACTACGCGCGGTCTCAGCTACGCGCAGGGGACATAGTTGAAATGTTGCGTAGAACATCATGGAAAGTTATTTTTCACATACATGTACTTTGTGTAGCGTAACCTTATGTTTCTCCAAAATAAAAAAATAAATATAGTTTGCAAACATATTTAAATTTAATGAGAGATGTAAAATGATATACAATAAACAAATAAATTTATTTGTCTAATGATTATTAACTTTGACAAAAAAAATACATTGTTAATTTTTATTTATCTACAATTATTACTACATGCCATTTACAAACTATATTTATTTATTTATTTTGGAGAAATGTAAGGTTACGTTACACAAAGTATGTGAAAAATAACTCTATGACTAGCACCACCCAAATGCGTGAGATCTCACGCATTTTAACTCTCATAGGTTGGCGTCTCTGGTACAGTATTCCCATATTTGATCACACTTCAATGACTTCAGTGATGACTGATGTTCCATCTAGGCGTTACGAGGGTGGCTATACAGGTAGATCTCATATGTTTAAGGTAGACAAAATGAAAGTTTAACACAACTCTTTCGTTAAGAGAACAACATAAATCAGAAGCGGTTAAACTCGTTGCCAAATGTAGATAAAGAAACTGCTCAATGCTGTTGAACTTTCATTAAGATCTTTTTTTTGTGAACTGTAAACAAGAGCTACACCTGTTTACCTACACATTCAGGCATAATGTTACGTTCAGAATGCATTATTCAAAACTAAAGATAAACTCATGTTCAATTGAAACGGAGAATATTACAAGACGGGACTCAACCGTGAAGCAAAAATGAAACAATTTCCACTTCAAAATTTACAAAACTAGACGGCTTTGTGGCCGCATATCTACTAAATTAACACCAATCCCGATCGACACCCATGTACAGTGTACGTGTACGTTCACGAAAGCGGGTGAAAATTTCAGAAGTGATTCTAGGGATTATGGCTTTGAAAACCATGGCAAGAGTCACTCAAAGTCCGAAACAGTGGGTACCAGTAGCCCCACAAAATGAACGTCAGTCCACTGGGTTTTTTTAAAGAACCACCAATCCCTATCTATTGTGCCAACATCACTCCCCCCAACCTCTGCACTTCATCTTGTCACTCTTTACCCCTGACGCCCCTCCCCTTGTTTTTTTCGTATATTAGACAAACGTTACTTAATTTTTAAATGATAGTTTGGTCTGTAGAGCCATTTCTATATTAGTCTATGTTTCTAGAAGCACAATTTGAATCTGAATCAATTTACATTCAATTGATACACATGTAAATACATGCACATGTATCGAAACAACGTTCCCTGAGGAACTTACATTATACACGACGCATACTGCGCTGAATACCTTTGGTAAACAGTAGAAGAAACTTAATTCAGGTTCGTTTTATTATAATCAGCACGATTCATAGAGAGATTTCATAGAACTATAATTACAAATCTTCTTCAAACAGGTGTTAGAAATAAAAAACGGTTGTGTCAATAAACGAATCTTACCAGTTTTAAACAGTAAAATCCAAGTTACACTCACGCATAGATTCCCATATTAAAGTCTACTTTAGATGACCCGTTCGCCAGTCAAGCCTTAAACTCTAAAGAACATGTACAAAATATAAGTGTACTTTTGAAGTCGAGCCAATTTTGAGCAAATAACGGGGATGCCTCGTTTAAATTTGCTGATGATCTTTATGTCTATTGGTATTTCTCACAGAGGTTATCCGGTAGTAAAGAAAACACGACACAAAGTGTTTATATTTATTTTAGACCCATGTGTCTTGAGATATCATTACAATCCTCTCATGATATGTGGTCTATTATAACAGTGTTATTAAATTCATAGCATCAGGTATAAACTTTATTCGCAAGACAATATGAATTACGTACAGTAGAACCTTTTTGAGCGGCATCTTTTTACGGCATTCCTGCTTTTCACGGCAGTGTCACTCTAAGATGAATCCTCATTTTATATATTCATGTTTATTTTACCTGTTTTGTACGACAAACCTGCATATTACAGCATCTTTGCCTTGAAAAATTAGGGTACCGCTCAAAGCAGGTTCTACTATATTTGTCTCCTATTTCTTCTCTTTTTTCATATTTCTATTTACTTAAAAGTATTAGTAGATTCTCGACACCACCAAAAATTAAATTAACTGATATATATATGAACACTCGTAATTAATAATGTGTGAGATTTTACTTAAGGCCATATGATCCCTCTCAAACTGCGGGCCTCTTACCCAAATCCCTGATTGGTTTTTGGGATGGTCAACTTAAAGCCCAGTCGGAAATTCGAAAGCAATTTAGTTGCCGGTTTAAAAGCTTAATTCCTCTATTTCATGGCTGGAGGCAGCTGTGAACCTTGCCAACCCAAGTGTCTGATAAACAGAGATCAATTAATAAAACTAAACCGAACTTAACTGCATCCTTAAAGAATTAATGGACAACTTAGGGAAAGTAAAAAATTCGGAAAAAAAAAAATTTAAAGCGAGATCAAAGCATTTTGTGAATTATTTGTACTCACTGCTAAGTAAATGTAGTGGAAAGCAATTGTGTGTTTCCAGTACTATCGAAGGCTAACTTTATCAATTCGATAATTTCCTTTACTAATGTGACCATGATCTCCAGTGACACCCATTTTACCTTTTGACTACGTTTTATAAAAGATCTTGTCACACCGAGAAATAAATGAACATGTATGATTTTGAATACCTTTAGGGAAAATATATGTAGTGCGTTATAAGTATAAACATCATGGCAGAAATTAGTTTTTATATATTTGGTGCATTTTATACCTTTTAGATGTTATTTGTTTTTATTTTATTAAACATGCCAAAAAAATCTTTTAGATTCTTTGTTTGTTTAGAAACACAATATTGATTTACAACATATAAATAAGTAAACACAAAAATTATACAATATCTTACTATTGCCTATCACACACCCGGTAACACCCTCGACAGATGACAACATGATAAAAAAAGAGAATTCCCTTACTCATATTCATACATACAACAAGTCATGCTACGCTGATCATGTAGGTCGTCTTGGCCCTCTTGAGATCTCTTTCAAGTTGACATAACTTTGACTCAAAATGGAACAATTATACTGCCTTGATGTCTCCAAAACTGTTGTAAAAATAACTTACATGTCCTGAAGCCACAGAATATGTGTATTTTGATCAAGAAAGTTAAGTGTCTTACCAATAACTCTAAATAAAACGCAAGAAAATCCCACAAAAGTTGTGCACAGGTATTTCCATTCATGCATGTGACGTAAAGATAAGTGTCAAACTTTGAAATGCTTTAAATACCTCGAAAACTTTGAAGATTTGCAGTTTAAAGCAATGAAACATGTAGTCCTACCTTTGAATTATCAGTTTATCCCTTATTTATCCCCGTAATTCCTCAAATGAAGTCCTAAAAGTGATGAAATTGGAGAGACCTAGGCAGCTAGGGCGTGAGTTAGGTGCCTCCACTGTACCGGGGTGAAGGAAGTACGTTCATTCGTGAAGGGTCATGCGGGGGACACAACCTTCTATGTCGGTCACTCTTGAGTGGTTTCCCAGTCTCGGTTGGGCTGCCAACTAGAGCGGATCCATAGCCATGTTGCCTTCGCACATACAACGCCTAAAACACCTCAGCCTCGGCTTTCGTTACGTACACTTCGCAGCCATTCATAAAGTTATTTAGTAATTTTCTCAAAGGAAAAATTGAGAGGTTAGGTCAGTGATAATCGTAAACACGAACGGAGAGTATGAAAGCTAAGGGAGAACCGAGGGAGCCCTCACTGATTTGAAAACATTGAGCAGCCTTTCGCCCAAGTCAGACAGGTTAAACAGTTTTGACTGTTTGTTTGTTTGTAAAGAGTTAAAAACTGATTCATTAATATTTAATTAATTTTAAGTGTTTTATTTAAAATATTCATTGGTCTCAATGCGTCTATTTACAACTGTGGCCAAATAATAAAAAGTAAAACCTTCATGAAACGGAAAATATTTTTTGCCTATTTATAAAGCCTTCAGACAATAGTGAAAATAACTGAAGAGAAACTGATGATGAAATGATCAATTTCACAATGTTCCACAAGTTTCATGTGACGGATTTATTTTTCAAATTACTTGGAAATCTAAACAATTATGCCACCTTAAACGCCTTGTTTGGGATACCAAATGAAGACAGTGTTATTGTTTGAAATAGATTGCAAGTCATCAAAGTAACACATCCAGTTAGACAATTGTTTTTGTGTTAGTTTAAGATGTATCTCCCGTAGAGTAACGGGCGTCATCCCAATGGGGCTGCGCTAGACGCCAGAAATGCAGGGAGAAATAGAATTCATAATTTCATCGAATTATTCTTTACGCATCAAAGACTAACAATATTAAACTTTTTTTGAAATTCATTCATTCATTTTTGCCTAAAAATGTGGGCAAATTAGCTTAAATTTTATACAATTACTAGTAGCATAATTAGCATTAATGCCTAAAAATGACTATTTTAGGTCAATTACCAAAACCGGTGTTTTTTAAGTAACCAGGTTTAGTTTGCTATCCAGTAATGGTATAAAATTGTTTCCTATTAAGAAAAAATTGCCAAATATTTTAGCAGACACGAATTTCGAAAAACCTGGTTTATTGGTGCCTGCACTTATTCTTTGCTTTAATAATTTTACCACAGTAAGATTATAGAAATCCTAGGTATTTCGAGATTTGTACTGATCACCTCGTCATGATCAGGAATACCTCAACCTTTAACCTTACTGCACATGTATACCAAATTGTTTGCTGTACTTAAAACGCATGACGAAAATGACCAAAATAGCAAAAACATCCCATTCATTTTAAAAACTGTACCAAGTACATGACATGTACGTATTTTCATGGTGTTCATGTGACATGCAGGAACGTTCTTGTACAAAATACTATTCATTCCTTTATTTCCGCTTTCTTATAACATGTACAACAATATGTTTACACGTTAGATGATAGATTATGTTTAAAATATTGATTAATTATTCTATTATTATTTCTTTATTATTTTTATCATTGAAATATAATATAATTATTTGTATTAGTTGTACATTGCTTTACATGTTAACTGATGCGTTGTGGGCTAAACCTTGTTGCTTTTTGACATTATTTGTAAATATAATATTTCAAAAAGGTTACACAGAGGTGTCTTATTGTTTGTGACTTTTGAATGGAAAGTACAATAAGTTGTATGTACAGTCAAACCAAACAGGGAAACTTATACTTGTTCCATTAAACAAACTTTTCTTTAGTAATCTACTTAATCTATAAAAATTCAGATTGATTGTGTTTTCCGGTTAAAATTATATATAGTGTAGTCAATACTCTATCATAATCCTAGATTTACTTTTACAGCTGTTATATCATAAGGACGAATCAGCGTGGTACCAGACAAAGACAAATACAAATTAGTAATTAGTGCTAAATGTTTGTAATTGACTTGTTTTATCAAGTACTTTTGGTAAAAATCCGTTGAATAAAAAACAATGGTAAATAGTGTAATGCATTAGAATAACTAACAATAACCCATTAACTTTGTATTGTTTTAGGCTAATCACCTAATTTGTGTTTTATTGTTGTAAAACATTACATGAAGCGTTGATTGTAATTGACAAGCTAAGTATGCTTAGTACTTACAAATAGGATAGCAAAGCTGGACTACAATCAAAGACCAAGTACTTAGTAATCATTTGACACTTTAGCCAAATAAAAACCCTTTTAGCCTATTGACAATTCATTACATTGAATAAACACGTAATTGGAAGCGAATAAATAGTCGGAACAATAGGTTCGAATATAATAGGACATCCTTTTCGCAGTTTTATATTGTTGCTAAGTGGATCAATTGAAGGCTTATGAATTGTTTTCGGCACGCCCCGCATATGCTCTTGAATACTTTAGAAGTACCTTGTTTGAAATAACAATAACCTACACTGATTGCAATCACGTCCTTTAGGGAACACTGGGATCATCTTGGCTTTGTTCCCTCCAGGGAGGTTTCAGTTTAAAAGGACCAGCTCAGCTTTGGAGTCTTCAGTTTTCACTTGGACATAACCAAAGCAACATCTTCACCAAAGAGAATAAAAATTATCGGATTATTTTCAAAGTTTCTGTGGATATTAATACCCGAGCACACAAAATGAGTTTTATGATAGCAGATATACTTGGAAATACAACCAAGAGAAAATCTTCAACAGAATCCAAACCATCAAAGGAAATAACGTTGAAGGTAATCATTGTAAAATATATTTTTCAAGTCAGTGAAATTTCATCGAAAGAAACTTGATACATAGCTTCAAGTCAAATGCAGCTTGTTTGTAGATTTATCAATAACTCTTGATACAAATAAGTAAAATGTACGTAAATATATTTTAGGGTGTAGAGAGCCATGCCAATGACGAAGAAAATAAGGAAAATGTTCCTGTACCTGTAAGATCCGCTACATTATGTAAAAACACAGCACCAGTGCAGCAGGAAAGAATGGCGAAGAGACGTCTGTCCGTGTCACCCGCTCCCTCTTCTTGTAAGTATACCATTGCAGTGCTAATGAAGATTTACCTATTTTAACTGACTTGTTGTTGTTTCCGTAAATCATTCTTTGTTGCACTTAAAAAGTATGACAAGAACTTGTATGGATTGTTGCAAAAAGTTGTTCAATTTTTTTTTGTATCACAGTACATGTACTTTCCCAGTGCACTCTTAAAATTTAAAATGTTATTATTTTACCAATTTCTTTTACTGAAAGTATATTTAATTAATTCTACGACACTTATCATGTCAGCCTACTGCACTAGTTAAAGTAAAACCTGATTGAAAGGAAAGTTTGTGAAGAAAAGGAATTTTCTGCAGCCCGTTGTATTTGGTCTGTTTCAAGAGAAAGATTCTGTCAAGTGAAAGGATTTCTTTGCCACTTTCACCTTTCTCTTCCCACAGAATTCACTGTACATATTCTATAGAGTCTAATGTGTCTAATTCTGTATTACATTAGGTTCCAGTGAGAGGTCATCCTCCCCTACAGATAACGATGGTGAACCGCGACGTAAAAAAGCTCGGACATCCTTCACGAATGATCAGATACAGTACCTGGAGAGAATCTACACATCACAGAGATACCTGGCCTCCAACAACAGAACTGATTTGGCCAGAATGCTCAACTTGTCTGAAAATCAGGTAAATACGTTTACTCAGTAAAAACTCTCCACTAAATTTTAAACGAGGAGTGGTCGTTCAAGAGCACTCGTATGTAATTGAAAGTACATGTTCTAGTATACTGAATTTCATATACATGTGGAAATTTAACAAAATAATTATGTTTCAATAGATAACAACAAACTGAATAGTGAAGAAATACATAATTTTTTATTATACATGTAAATAATAATTTTATTATCTTTCATTACAGATAAAGACTTGGTTCCAAAACAGAAGAATGAAGGAGAAGAGACAGATAAAGGGAGTTGAAGAGAGACTAGGAGGTACGATAGCTGTACCCGCTCCAGCAGTCTCACCGCACCCAGTCCTGGGATACCCGACAGGAACGGAGTGCCTCGGGTACTCCCCCGCTTCATCACCCGCCCTATCTCCTACCGGTGTACCCACTATGCCCGTACTCACCCCCGGAGCAGTGTTCGGCGGTGTACCATCAATACCCATAGAGGCTGCCAGTCTGTACGGTCAGATACCCACCTCACTGGCCGTTTCAAGCAGTCCCCTAACAGCTCATACGGCAGCGGTACCTTTCCCCGGGCAATACCCAGGGTCCTTCCTCGGAGCATCTCCCTTAGACTACCGAATGGGCGCTGGCCCAGCGGCCGTAAGCATGACGCCAACGCCCTTCGGACACGCCTTGATGGGACCAGCAATATTGTGATAACATGCACCGATTAAAAACGTTTTCCTAATTCTAGTCATACATAAACTGAATCCATCGTTTGCGATGGATTGTTGTAGCTTTGGATCTGATGATTCTTTCAAAATATTAGCACAAAATGGAAGTTACACTGTATTTCCACTTATCCTCGAAAACAAACCGATTAAATTATCAGATGTGATTGTCCGTGTTAATTGTGATATGTACAATAAAATATTCAAAAAATTCAATATTTTGTTGCCTTTCTTTTTATTTACATTACTACTAAAACAACTTAGCAGTTAATAAATGGTTGTTTGACCAGACTGGAATTTACAGGGTTTGAATTAATTTTAGCATAAAACTTGGATATACCTAGCTAAATATTTTGAATTTGAATGCAAACTTTTTTAAATGTTAAATAATTTCCAACAGTCGTGACCATTGGTCCTGATATTAGAAATCATACCAGAAATTTTCATCAACCAACTGAGCTATTCAATAACACACTGGTGCCCCTTAAACTATTTAAATAAACACTTTAAATTGGAAGTATTATTTTAGTTCCAAGAAAAAGTACCGATAGCGACACCTCCTAAGGAAAAACCGTGGGAGTAAGGAGCATCCTAATGTTCATCTAATTCATCTAAATTGGAAAGTGAAAAGATGCTAAAATAAGTAGGATTACTATTATTAGTACATCAGTATTGGTAAAATTATTCAATTTTTTATGAAATTTACTAAAAATAGTATGACCAGTCCTTAAATGTACTAAATAATGGTATGACCAATCCTATCCAATTCGATGAATTAGACGAATTAGATAGAGTTCGAATTAAGAAACACGTCTATTATAACACAAGTGGCCTGCAGGTCAAGTGTCGTTCAAAACAAGCTCCACTGTAGTTTTAAAGTGACATGAATTTGTGAGGGTATTTCGAACTCAGTAACACCACAGCACGAATTTAAGCTTGCGCTGTTCTTAAAATAAGGTATGAAATCTTAGGGTACAATAGAAGAGGCGTTTTCTAGAATATTCCCAATTGTTTTCTTTTAATCTTATTTTACTATTTCTGGTAAATAGAACAGGTGTGACCAACCAAAATGTATGTGCAGTGGTGTACATGACATTGTCGGATTTTGAGACCAGTCTGCCAAGGCAGAGAAGTCATGACACCTTTACTGGATGATTTTAGCCAATATCTGTTGTGCAAGTGCAAAAACAATTACCGGCAAATGGGTCACAACATTTAACCAGTAACCCAGGTTTCACTGTAAATGCTGCCTTTTCATTTGTCAATCGAAATTTTTGTCTATCGAATGAAATTCAATAAGACTATGTGGTTGTCCACCTGAAAAACTAGCCATCCAGTCATCCCACTTTAGGGTTGGGGTGGGGTAGGGGGTGGGGGTGGGGTCTTGT
>JBCAUI010539216.1:0-10902 GCA_038406195.1 Haplosyllis anthogorgicola
ATAGGAAATTTTGTGCAATAAAGGTAAGTAAAATATTTTTTGAGATAAATAATGATGTAAAAAAGTGCTTTATTTTCTTGAAATTGTGCTTTATTTTCGAAAAAATGTGCTTTATTTTTGCGCTCTATTTTCCTCAAACCCGCTATGAGGACTGGATTTATTGTGATTTTGATAATGTGCTAAAATTTCATGGGTTTAAAATTTCATGGGTTTAAATTGAATTCTAATGGAAGTCTTTTTTAATGGCGCAACAAGACGTATCAGGCAGCCCTGTTTTTGTTATCGACGGTAAATGTGCCCGAAGCACATCAGATGGATGACAGATAACCATGACGACGACATTGTGTCCTGCCTTTGAAAGTTACCTCTTTGCTGTTAACGCAAAATTAAAACTTACAGTAGAAAATTAAACTGATCAAAGTACGGCCCCTGTAGTTCTATTGTGAGACATCTGTGTGGTCAAACCTACCCCATATGGAGATAGTTAAGATGGTCTTTGTTTCTCAACAGGAGGTCCACTGCAACTAGTGGTGGAGAACCATGAACAGAACGACATACAAATTGTAATTGCAACACTTAGAAGATTTAGGGGTTTGTTTTGGACTCGTGAATTTTTATTTATTTTATTTAATTTTTGCCTCTTTTTTTGGAAAAAAGTATCTCGACGTAGTCCAGGTATTGCGTTATTATAAGCCATTTTACCCGCATCAAACAATCAGTGCCGTATTTGTATTTTGGCTCACATGGCTTGTTTTTCTGTGGTAATCTATATGCCATGTTTGTGGGAGTCTAACACTGTTCACAGACGAGTGTCACTCCAAGGATTTAGTCACATTGCGTTGGAATTTGGAACACAAAGCAATTTCAAGGTAGGCATTGTTGCCCTTTAATACCTTGTGTACCCTATCCAATTAAACTTTCCAAGAGAACAAAACTATTAGATAAATAGCACGGAAATAAAAAGTCCGTGCCAAAAGCAGATGGCACTGACGGGTTTTGCTAATGAATGGGGAAGACTTAATACATTTCTTAGAGCTGCCTGGAGGCACATTCTATTATGGCATTACTTATTGCGCCAGTGTAGGGATACTGAACTTGTATGGGTTTGAAGCTAATACATGCTTGCGTATTAGATACCATAGGTGGTCTTGCCCCTGCAATAGTGTTTCACAGTAGACTGATCGCCTTAAGACGATAGATCAATATCCACTAACCTATTGATAAAATCCTTTGCTGTTGTTGCGTTTGTATGTGACTGTTTTTGAGACATGACATTACGCAGTGGTAGGTGTCGTTGATACAGAGTTAATTTGTTACATGTCTAAATTTGGGGATATTGGGCGTTTCGTAGTGATACTATTAAAATAGAATAGTGCTTTAGTAATTATGCTCTCGATAGGAAAGATTGTGTTACGGACATATTTCTTGGGAACTGCAGTGATAACGACGACATTAAAATTAATATAAAATATATTTCAAATAACGCTCACAACGAAAATATAGAAAGAATCAATGTAGAAAGAAAATGCGACAGCCTTGGTTGTTCGTTGATTTAACGTAAACGTCAAGGAAAGGCAAATGGTTTGTACTGTACATTGGACTTCCTGTTAGGAGTTCACCCCATGTTAATGAAGGGTTCTTTCTTATCTCAACACGAAGTACCTAAGGCTAAAAAAGCTCACCTGGTATACAAGTGGAGATTCGTGACACCCTGGAATATCTTAAACGAACAACAGTAGTCGAATTTAGTAAGTAGCTTTGAATGCGCATTTATGGAAAACATTTTATAAGTCAAAAACATTTAATTTTTTTTTTCTGTGATTGCAACATAAGTGTGTGCTATTTTACCTCAACAAGTATTAATTTTTCGTCAAGTTTATGTATTCGCACTGACTTAGGTCCAAAACTATTTGTCGTGAACTAAAAATATTTGTAATAAAAAGAAAATATTGTGCCTTTGTGTCTGATGGATTACTACCCTCATGCGAAATGCTTGTCATGTTTCAAATACTGTGCTTGTGAAAGTGTTCACTAATTATAAGTTTTAGAGCTCTCCATTTATTCAGGTCACTGCTTGTGCCTTTGAAAAGGTCGGGGTTAAATTTTTTATGCCTCACCCACAGATTTACCATTATTCATTACAGACTTTGAGCGCTTGTGCATATTATTTAGTTCTTTTAGTTTCAGTAGATGTAGCAAAATAGTTTGTTTACCTGGATGTCGCAATATACTATGATGAATGTTGTACCATTGAAAAGTGAGCAGAATAATTTTGAGCTAGTATATAAGTATTTTATGTCTCTACCGAGAATCCCCAAAAATAAGCCCACTATATTTGAAGCCCACGAGCTTCTGTTTGGGGAAAATCCCAAAATTAAGCCCATGTACTTATAAAGTCACTTTTTCCGTGGCATTGAATTGAATTTGAAAAATGGCATATTTAGAAAATATTGAGTGATGACATTGAGACAGAACTAGAACTAACAAAGTTAAACTTAATAATGCATGCACAATTTTACAACAAAATATTATATGGCAGAGACCATAAACACTGCTTTGCTAGTCTGTAAAAATTGCAGTGCTTCTTTCATATTTTATATGCATTCCAAATTTGAAGCCCACGGGCTTATAGGACTGCAAGGTTTTTAGTTTCAAAATGACCCCTATCCCAATTAGTGGCTCTGGGCTTATTTTTGGGCATTCTCGGTAGACATCCGATTGAAATAATGTTAGTGTACAAATACGAAGAAAACTCTGTCAAGCAAATCCTCTTTCATTGTAAACCTAGCTTTATGTTGATCTTATCAATTTATCTTTGTATGTAATGTAACTTCAGAATGTCTCGACTGACAGTGAATGGGTGACAGTTACCGGCGGATCTTTGGGTATGTAGCGTATGGAAATGCCGCTGGTATGATGTGATTTTACATTTAGGCTGATCAAATGTGATTGCAATGGCATACGGCAAGGTAGGTACTTGGTAGGCAGACTTGTACAAGATTTGAAATAAATTGAGCAAGCAGGAGGGTGAATGCTATTACCCCAGGTAATCGTAGGTTTGGATAGCATTATCATGCCATATCAGGAGTTTTGAATGTTCATACAACATAACAAGCAACACACAAACAACCCTCTGTGTTTCTGGGTCATGTAAACCTTTTTATGGGTACATTTACCTCCTGGAGATTGGTGTTAAAAGTTCTTTAAGAACGTAATATGCGATTAAACGTTATGTAGTCGAGCAAACGGATGTCTTTAAAATGATCCGAAGCAAATATGAAGTGTCTCTTCGCACGTATTGTGTGTGGTCTGATCATATTTATTTAACACTTATTTATCATTACCGAGTCCATACCCTCAAAATTTATCGTTTGCAAAGGATATACCTTGTGTGTACTAATTTCATTAAAGGAAAAGTTCGGTATTCGTTTCAGATGTGCGACTTCACTTAGTAAGCGGCGTAAAAGGGTGACCACCTACTTCGCTACATGACACTTTACATACAGAATATTAAATGAGAAAACTTTTTCCTTGAATTTTACCTCAGCAGAGTACAATGCAAAGTATAAATTTATTTGTAGCTCCACTTGAAAGAAAAACAAATATATTTTATAACAAATCTACATTGGAGTGATCGAAGCGTATGATGTGTGTACAGAAATTTTGTAAAGCGTGTGTACAAAAAACTGCAAACATGTAGATGTAACAAACAAATAATTGTCAAACTTGTCTGAACAGTAATAATATTCGAATGAAAAGAAATTGGAAGCCGGAGATAACCTACTTTGCCGATCTCCAAAGATGAGGAAAATTGTTACCCAGTAATCCATCCTTGCTCAAAAGGAGAGAACCTGTGTCAACTCAACTCGGATAATATTTATACCTGACCATGTTATCACATGATCCAATTTACATGCACGTATATGTGCTTAAAGGAAACGATGCACTTTTACAGCCGGTGGACATGTGTAAATGGAGGTCGTGACTTGCGCAACCATGGCTACAGAAACATCCAATTGCACTCGTCCCGGCCTGCCATGTAACACAAAATAACGTCAATCGTACTGAACTTGGAGGGATCGAATTGAAAGGCGAATCGGAAATTTTATGGATATATGTAGCAGAATTGCAAAACAAAAGGATTTAATTTTTAAGTGACGAACCCAGTTAGGAGGCCATAGCTTTCGGAGAAAACAAATACAGAAAGTGCATTATGTGGGCAAAAGTAAATATGGGAACTGATAAGTACGACTAGAACTTGATAATATCTTGGCACGGGATATATGTATGTGGTGAACATCGAAAGTAGATTTATAAGCTGTTAGGAGTAGAGAGAGGAGGACGTGACTTGTGCACTATTGCTACCAAAGAAATTAAGACAAATTGCACTTGTCCCGGCCTGCCTTTCTTTATTCATTGACACAGATTTGGGTTACAATAAAGAAGAAAGGATGGTCGTGACGAACTGTGTAGCAATACTTTTAACAGTTGGTGACTTTTTATCAGCATACTGTGATTACGTGTATGTGAAGGATATTCATATTCTGATTTATGATTATACTGATAAAAATGTGACATGATTTTTCAAGCGCTCCTAGCAGGCAACCTGGTAAATATTGATGCTCCAGTGACTTCCTCGGTGTTAACATCTCATCACTTTACATAAAGTAACCGATCTGTTGTATCGAAGTGTAATTTAACATAAGCGGACTTAACCTTTTTTTAAAAATCAAATAGATTGCATTACACTAACGAAATCTTCAGAGTGCACTCATTGCAAAAAAAAATTTAATTTGGGCCATAAACATGCAAACTGTTCATAACTTTTTCTCATTTGACTTGAGACACGCGAGCAGTGTAACATTCTATTCATGTTTTATTTACCAAACAATTAAGAAGAAAGAATACGTGCCTAAAAGACTAACCCTTTCCTCGGGAGCATGGAACTTACCAGAACCGATTCTGGTGCATATGGAGAAACATTTTACGCCAAAGCAACCGTTCCAGATGGAGAGTAATTTTCTCACAAGATGAACCCCAGACAGGTAGACCGTGACAAGCGCAACCTGGTGGTCTCGGAATCCAATTGCACTTGTCCCGGCCTGCTTCCTCTGGATCCAAGGCAACAGTCGACATGCATTTAGAGCTGTTTGGAATGTTGTGCAAATTTGTAAAATCATGGAAAGACAACTATTGACCCCCATGGTACATATTTGAATGAATACAGTTTTGTGTGTTCTTATTGAATCTGATGCACCTACACAATATGCTCAGGTCCCTCCGGACTTATTTGTCCAAAGTAGCTACATTTGTGCTAGAATTTAAAGAAAATTTCAAAGAAATTTGAGTTGTCAGTTTTGACATTGTACAGATATTTATCTCGAAGAAGGTTGCCACTCTTCAGTCGGTTCAAAATTCCCCGACTTTACCCTACCTTCTCCCTGACCGGTTTGTCATTTCCCTCGCATGTGCAACCATGTTTACCATGTGACTAACACAATAATTCAGATTTTGGCAATCAAATTTTGGTTTTGAAATCTACTGAATCTTCTAAATAAGATACCGGGACTATTTATGGTATTTAACAGTGGTGAGACTGCAATTAAATTGCTGTCTATGTAGCTTCCCATACTTGCATCCGCACACACATGTACACTTCTGTGCAGAAAGTGCAATATAAAACATTTACTTTTTAAGTGCAGGGAAATGATGCCAGATGAAGCAAGGCTACAAAATTTGGAGAGGAAAGATGTAAAAAAAAATGACAAGTAATTATTATAGCCAGATCAAAATACCGTAAGAATCAAATTCCCTGACTTTTCGCTAATCTGAAGAAAGTTATTTTTTTCCCCCGTACTTTTCCCCGACCGGTGGCAACCCTGTTGAAGATAATTTGCAAATGCACGAGCTGAGCATATGTTGAGTTTAGCATGTACACATTTTAAGAGCAATTCCAATTTAAGAACAAAGTAAGACTCTGGGAGTTGGTTTATTCAATATTTAGAATTGTCCAGAATGCAGAAACCACTTGTAAAAGCATGACTTCAGATTTAAAGCTCAAAACTTACAATAAAATGTACTTATCTTGTGCAAAGACAAGACAAAAATGTACAACAAGCAGATCTTTCATGAACATTAACTATATTGCAGCTTGACTAATTTGGTAAACATGTACTGTATAAAACAATGTCGACTGTAATTTGAAGAATACTGTTGTGTTATTCAAAAGGAATGCACCAGCGAACAATGTGCTTGCTACAACATATAGCTACCATGGAAGTCTCCTCTCTGATGAAATCAGCACTGATGTGCAGGAAGAACCTTTCCTGCACAGTCTCCAAAGCCTATTCTGTAACTGTCGCCCTCGCAGTAACCTGTCAAAAATAAGTTGTGAGATAGTAACAAGGATCAGTATGACTGTTCGGCACCAGGTCGTCCACAACAAAATTAAAAATGTTTTCGAATACTTTTCGAAACTATACAATGAATCTACTAAGTAGTTAAGAGAAAACTGGGGAGAAAACGCGATTGACTACCTGATATGATGACCTCATCGCCATCCTGCAAAAATTTCCGGACGACTCCGTTGCCAAGATCTATAGGTTTACTACCTCTCCAGGACAATTCCAGCATACTTCCATACGAGTCCTCAGTCTGTAATGAAATGAATTGTGTACCCAATAGTAAATAATGTACCAACAATACATATGTTCCCATCTCTACTTTTCTGTAGATAAGTGGGGAAAAAAAGAAAAACATTAAACCTAGTTTTTGCTCACCTCTCCACTTATGGTTCCTGACGCCATCAGATCTCCTGGACGGACATTGCAGCCGGTTATTGTGTGATGAGCGAGCTGCTGTTTCATTGTCCAGTACATGTACTACAATGTTACAAAAAATTAAATAGCGGTTAAACTTATTATTTACACGTTTGAACGGTAATTTTAAAATAATTGATTGCTGCATGCTAAAATTGCTATAATTCCTACATCTGTGCATACGCTTCTTACCTTAAAATTGCTTTTGCATACAGTAGCTGGGCTCGTACCCTCAGCTGCAATAAATACAAATACATTCGCATAAATTGATTACACAACTATCCATAAATAAACACATGTAATAATTAGAATGTTCACACTTGGTGTTAACATTCCAATAAAACAATAGTCGAGTTGTACTTACCGTTCACTTGTACTTCTAGATTAATGTCGAAGTTGTATTTGTCGTCATGTTTAAGATATGGTAATGGTTGTGGATCCTAAAAATAAACGTTTTATTATGGCCATAAATTACATGAAACTTTCTTGATATATGCTCATAAATTCTTTTGGATTTTAATCTCTTATTGTGTTTGTATCAAATTACCTGAGCAGTATTATCTGTGACAAATGGAAGAAGTGCTTCCATGGTCACCACCCAAGGGGATATGGTTGTTCCCAAATTTTTACCTAAGAAAGGTCCCAGTGGAACATACTCCCACTTTTGAATGTCCCTAGCTGAAAAGTAAAAATAACGAAGTTAAAGTGGGTTCTAGACCTATGTAAAAAATGTACAGCCTCAAGTGTGTAGACATACTCTCAGCACACGGAATACGTAAGAAATAAAATTTGCACCCAGCTATCTATGCCATTGTTTTTAAGGACATTCTACAACTGATATAATACGTAACTATTAAATGAACTTGCATTACCTCCAATAAGAAAAAAAAGATACCGTGTGTGAGCTGTAGAATAGTTGTACTGTCCGTAAACTTCGTAAATTTTTACATTTAAACATGTCAATGACGAGGTCGTACTAGAGCACCATTTTGGACTTACCACTCCAGTCATTCATAAGCACCATTCCAAAAATGTGTTCGTGAGCTTTTTCAATGGGTATAGGATCACCCATCTTATTTCCTGGGCCGACAAAGAAGGCCATCTCCAGTTCGAAATCAAATAGTTTACAAGGCCCAAATACTGGTGGTTTACCTGCAGGTTAACGTATTCGTGATAAAATTTTGAAATGTACATAAACAATGGACTCTTACAATCCTTTCGCTTTGAAGTTTCGATCACCGATTCTGTGTTTCATAAATTTGTGATAACATTCTGTACTGGTACACTAAACATTTTCGTACAGTGTATTCCATTAGAAGTTCTGAATCGTTTCGAAAGCGGCACAAAATGTACTTACTGTCGTCTGGACGGGTCTGTCCAAGAGGCCTCCTGATTGGGGTTCCTGATACAACAACAGATGAAGCACGACCATGATAACCAACCGGAATGTGTTTCCTAAAAGCATTGTTTACAATTCATGTTAGCATATCTGTTGTTTATCAGTTACATCGTATGAATTATTTACCTGAAAGTTACAATGTTTTTTTATTATATAAGTACTGTTTTGTCTTCGTTGACAAATATTTTACATTTGAGTACTTGTAGCACTGTCCTTTTGACTTAGAATAAAAAATAAAACTTAACTGGTCAAACTTGTTGCCTTGTCCAGCTTATATTACCACAAATTCTCAAATAAAGTACTTAAAGCTATCAATGTGCACGTGCTCACCAGTTTGGCATAAGTGCATTTTCCTTCCCCCTAAACATGGTGCCAACATTAGTAGCATGCTGTACAGAAGAGTAGAAGTCAGTGTAATCACCTGCAGAATAATTTACAGGGACTTGTTAATCATTTGCTTACCAGTTCGGAAGTAAAGGTTTCTCTGGGCACAGAAATATTTTACCACAGTTTACGGCATGAGTTTTCGAAGAAAAAAAATCCGTATAATCGCCTAAACAAACAGGTAACGTTGACGGGTTATTTGCGTTTCTATAAGGGAATTGGAATAGTCACCAAGTTTTCTGGGCAATACTATAACTGGCTAGAAATGAAAAGTGAACTCACCTATGTCAGCTGGAAGATGCATAATAGCAGCGTGTTGAGAAACGAAGGCCCTAAAAGTACATGTATCAACATCTTTTATGTGGAAACTTGAACCGAAGTTTTACTTCGACAAATGATTATGTACTCTTTTGTTTTGCATGTGACATACGTATTTAATTTAAATTCTTAGCATAATGAACCCTGCTTTAAATTAAGAAAAACATTTGGAAGAACATGTTTAAATTAATTTGATTCTTTTAATGTTTGATCTTTTACTTAAATTGTACCTGCTGAGAAGTTCATTGTTGTCCCTAATTTCAGAGTTGTTTGCACTGAGTAATTCTTGTAAACGACTTCTCGTTTCTTTCCAGGCAGAGTGACCCAAAACCATGAATTTATTCAGTGTATGCTGAAAAAAATTAATTCGTACTATGACTACTGACACTTGTATTTGATACAGGCAGCTATAACGGATCACAGAACCTGGTCCGTAAGTTACTCACCTGATTAAAAACATCCTGATTTGCACTCATTACAGGCCCATTGAACAAATGTGCAACGACACTCAAATCAAGTATTTTGTCTCCAATGGCCACTCCGATTCTATGTTGCAGCTAAAAAACAAATAAGCAACATTTAAGTCAGAAAATAAGGATTACGGCATGCTATTAGTCTACTGCTTAAGTGTCCTATTCATGAGCGATGATTATCGATTACATGCAGTTTTTGAGACTTGTCAACTTTACAAAGCGGTGGTCATTTATTAAAGTATCTGTGTGCATGACAAACCAACTGATTTGACTTTAATTCGACAGTAATTCATAAGAATACTGTTTCCAGTAAGGTATCATCCCATATATAATGAAATTCATTGTACATCATTAATGGTTTGCTAGAACTTCAAATATACAAACAAGCCGGATAAAATATTCAATATGTCACTCTGCTATGTAGATGGACCTGCTTTGGGCGACAAAGTGCCTTACACGACACTTTTGAGTAAGTTTCTGCTGTAAAATGAATTTGTGTTTACATCTGACATGACCCTGTTTTAATTGGGCTATTCAGAAGTTGTGATTCCATGCTGTGATTGACCTTAAATTGTAAATATTTCAATTGGAAACATCCCATCAAGAAAGGAATTACCATTTAAATTTGGGTACTTCCTTACTGCCAGTAGACTTACACGTACAAATATTTTTGATGATACAATTTCATTTTATATGCCCATTTTTTAAACTTAAATTCATTATGTGTAATGAAATTCATTATTGTCTATGGGTGAAATAAGACACAAGCAGTGTATAGTGTTAGACTTGTTTATTGAGTGCTGTAACATACATACACATGCGTGGTTGCGTGTCCCCAGCAGCACTGGCTGCTTACTGGCTGGGTTGACCTTTGTACTACCGCAGTTACCAAGGCTATGGGTAAACAGAATGTACAGGTGCTTGGCCCTTAAGTTTGATGGAAGACTTTGCTTGGTTATTCAGTGGGAAAGAGGGCAGGTTCTTATGTTGGCCGGAAACTGTGCCTGGACTTATGTTACGTTCCTGCACTACAGATAACCACACAGGATACCCATGTAGCCATATTTATTTGGACATCAAAATAAATATGGCATCCATTTTTCCCGCCACAGATCCTGCAGCGAATAGAAAGTATCAAAAAAATATCAAAAAAATAAACTTATTTTATTTTAAGAGTAATGCAATGCATGGTGTTCATTGTGCACACTAAATACAATTATCATGCTACTACTAATAAGCATTAAAACAATTTATTTTTGATATTTCAGAATTTTATATTTGCTGTGGGGTATGTGGTGGGTAAAATGGATGCATGAAGTGGTTGCGCAAATACAATGGGTCTCCAGTCTGGTAATCAGGAAAAAACTGCGATCACTTACATCTAAAAATTTAAATATTCATGAGCTATTTCGGTTACATCATCAGACTATACCGTCATTGGTCGAGATGGTATCAGGTGATGATAGAGTGGGGTTTTCCATGTAAAGTACTGAACATTGTATGGCAACAT